>JAXHKN010000078.1:0-68346 GCA_038407165.1 Ceratocystis variospora | reverse complement strand
CAAGGCGACCGACCCACATTAAAAGGAGCAGGAAAAAGCGGGTCCCCTAAGGGCGAAGCAGGGGTTAATCCGGACTCTAAAATCCGGTCAGAAATAGATTCGGAGGAGTATAAATATATCATCATCATCATCATCATCAATAACAGTATCTCCGGTCTTGTGGTCTAGTGGTATGATTCTCGCTTAGGGTTAACCCTATAGCATTGCTTGCGAGAGGTCCCGTGTTCGATCCACGGCAAGACCCGTATTCTGCTGCACAACGAACGTCAGTTGTCTTTTTTTGCTTAGCTGGCTGGTATTGTTTCTGCTCACATTTGCTTTTCAGATATAACATCTCTTGTGTACGACTTTGGGCCTAGTTTCTTTAGTTTTTTTTGCCGTTAGTTCAATACTGACAAAATATAGCTTGTTACGGTGACACAAGCCCATGACATTCTTTAGCTTACGTACTATACTCGCCGTGTATTACTTGGAATATACGAATCGTAAGATGTAACTATAGTATGCACACCCCCCCTCTTATGGTGACCTTGAATAGTTCTCATGGCCTGTATGTAAGCTGCTTTCACAGTCAGAACTATATATCTACTAGAGTACACCCACAAATATCCCACGACGCCATGAAAACACGAGCATAGCTAAAGCTTTACTCTACTTTGAATTATGTCATTAAGTTTGCTTTGCGCCACCACCGTTTCCTGTACATACAGCCCATCTCTACTCCAGCTCTGAAAGAAACTTTTCGCAGTCCAGAGCCGCCTGGCAGCCCGAGCCAGCGCTAGTGATAGCCTGTCTGTAGCGCTTGTCTTGCACGTCACCGGCAGCGAACACGCCTTCTACCGAGGTCAAGGGCGTGCCGGGCTGCGTGACAATGTAACCGTCCTCGTCAAGCTTCAGCTGGCCCTTGACTAGAGCCGTGGCGGGGTCGTGACCAACAGCATAAAACAGGCCGTTAGCGTCCATGGTATCGGTCTCGCCAGTAGTAGTGTTCTTGACGACAAGCTGAGTCATAAGACCGTTGGAGCCTAGGATCTTGTCGCCCGCCGCATTGAAACGGACAGTGACCTTTTCATGACTCAAAAGACGGTTGGCCATTGTCTTACTAGCACGCAGGTGGTCCTTGCGCACGAGCACGGTGACATGGCTACCGTACTTGGTCAGGAAAAGAGCCTCCTCAGCGGCCGAATCGCCACCACCGATAACGACCAGCGGTTTATTGCGGAAAATGGGCACGGCACCGTCACACACAGCGCAGGCTGACACGCCGTTCTGCCAGTACTCCTCCTCACCGGGGAGGTGAAGACGGCGCGCAGATGCACCAGTAGCAAGAATGATAGAGTCAGCCGTCGAGGTCTCGGTAGGGTTAAACTCGGTGCTGTATTTGAAGGGCCGCGATGATAGGTCGAGGTTGGTGACAGTGTCGGTGATGATTTCGGTGCCAAACCTTTCGGACTGCTTGCGTAGGTTATCCTACAAAGAGCGATGTTAGAATAGACACTGGGGTACACAATCCTAACAAAAGCCTCCCAGAAACATACCATCAGACTTTGCCCATTGATGCCCTCAGGAAAGCCAGGAAAGTTTTCAACCTCAGTGGTAGTGGTCAGCTGACCACCGGCAGCAATGCCGTTAGCCATGAAACCTTCGTACAGGACGGCTGGGCCTAGTTAGCACGACGTGACTCAATACAGATGTGGGAGATGGGGGCTTAGCTCGGGAGCTCAACTTACGTTTCAGCTCGGCACGGGCCAAGTAGATGGCAGCCGTGTGAGCAGCAGGGCCCGAGCCAATGACTATTGAAAGGAAAAAAGGAGCCGGTTAATATGTACAGCGAGTAATGCAGCGCGAGGGTCGGGTCAAGCTTGGTTTAGATAGCGGGGTAGCAAAGTAGCTTTGTGTGAGGCTCTGCATGGCGCAAGACTTACTAACAACCTTACTGTGCATTCTGTTATGCGCGACCTCGTTTGCTGAAGTAAGGGAAGACGAGCAAGAACTAAAAGTATGCGGCTTTGTTTGAGTCACGGCAGCAGTTGTAGCGGCAATAGAGAAACCAGTCGCAGCGCGAAAGGTCCGACGAAAGGCAAAAGAAAACAGCTTGACTGATTTTAGCAAGAAAGAAAGAATGGGAGGAAGAAAGGCAGGGAATGAAAACAGGAGACAGAAGTTATAGAATAGTGTGGGCGGGAAAGCCAAAGATTGAAGTGAGAAAACAGAAAACGGCAAAGAATCAAGATGGGATCTTCGACGACAGAACTTGACCGATAATTAATCTTGATAATTCTTTTTTTTTTAACGCGGCCTTATTACAGAGCGATAGCGGGGTTGGTGGGGCATCCATAAACAGGGTTGTGGTTAGGGTTTGAGGACAGGGAGCTGAGATAAGACAACCCTCGCTTCTAAAAACAAGGCTTCCTCGGTTTTTTATGCATGGTTAACTAACTACTCGACTTAATCTCAATCCCTGAGGCCAGACCAGAAGTCGGCGACGACATTTTATGACAAATACATCTTGCTCACCTCCTTATTGAGGCCATTGCCTTCCTTTCGCTTTTCTCCGAAAAAAATCATCATCAAAGAGGACAACATGACGCAATCCAACTTCCTACCACTATCCCCAACGCTCCTCGGATACCGGCAACGCTGCAAGGATAATATCCGAGCAACGCATGGACACAAGACAGGGGGAAGGGAAAGCTTCGAAAAAAGAACTCGAGGATCTAGCTCCTGATATAGTTAGGCTAGCTTGAAAGGTCGCCAGACCAAGCTCTTCTCTGCTACCAATGCTTACCTTTTGAAAGGCTCGATCGCGTCTAAGCCCCCAAGTCAGTCCTTATCAATCTGCAAATGCAAGTTTCGATGTTGAACAGCACCTAATGATCAAAGTGCTCCCCCCCCCTGCATTTGACTCTTCATCTCTTGCTAGCTCTGTAACATCCGCGACGTCCGCGACCCTCCTTCGGCCGTTAACAAGCAAGTTCATATGTAAACATGAGATTATTCCTCCTGCCCCCTGAATTCTGTCTGCAAGAAGGTCCTTTGGTACTACATCGAGTCTCAAGCCTTGGGCAGCGTGTGATCCGTGTATTCATGTTGTGTCGTTCTTAACCCGTTATATAACATGGGTGATCCATACCAGTTCCAGCCGAGCTGCCCCACCCACCCTTCTTGAATCTTGTATTTGCTCACCGTCTGTCCTCGCCAGGCGGCTGGCTCCCATCACGCTTTCCAAAGCGAGCCCCTAAAGATCCGATATCGCGCTTGAAGAACATTCCAAAATTCTTCAGGTTTTCATTGATTGTAGCCTTTTCAAGACCTGCGCCTGGTTTATCTGCCCCGCTACTAGTCCCTGTGCCCATTTCACGGGCTGCACTAAGAAGCTTTTCACCTAGTGACTGTGCATCAAACTTTTGCAGCCCACTGCCAGTGGTGGCGCCCGATCCGCTTGCTCCCATCAGACCTGATGAAGGTGCTCCCACAGTATTGCCCGCTGATCCAGGAATACCCAGACCAGCGCTGCCAAGGCTGCTACCGTTCATCAGTGGCGTGAGAAGCGGTGAATTTTGCACAAGCTTGTCACGTGTAGAGGGACCGTCGCGATGTATGGCATAGAGTTCGAGTAAATGGCCCTGGTCAGACTTTCGGACACCTTTGAGCTCTAGGATTTTGCGGAAGTTGGTATCTGAACGGTCCGCAATGTGAATTAGGTATGCTTGAACCAGTGCTTCAGGTGGTGACGGGCGCACTTGTAGGGTTTTGAGGAGAGGGTCAATCTTGCCCATGGCCTGGGTCACACGCTTGACAAAGCCGGCAGGCGGCACATGGGGCTCATCGGTGGGGTTGTGGAAGGCGAGGAGAGATTCAAAGGCCTTGGTAAGTACGTATTTGTCAAGGAGCATCTTCAGGGAAGGGACTCGTTAGCATATTTTGACCCTCGTTTCTCTTTTCCTTCTCTTCTTCCTTTCCGCCGTGTTCTTACCTGTTCCGCTCCCACTTCTGATACAGGCCGGCATTGCACAACATTCGAAATAAATGAACTGGCCACGTGCTCAATGAGATTATCGCAGAATGCCCGTGCATATTGTGTCTTGAACACAACAGCAAGAATCTCCTTGGCTTTGCTGTTGACTTGACGAACCAGCTCCCCCACATATGTGCTTTGATCACCCACGCTTTCCATTGTGCTCCAGTTAGTGTTGCGCATCTCGCGCCATGCAGGTTGGGATTCTGCCCCTACGCAGCGTACCAGAGCCAACACCGAAGCGCTGGCAACACCAAGGAATGTGTCGGCTTGCGATGAGAGATCAACTTTGTCAGCAAAGTCAGCATCGATGCGTTTTCTAATGCTTTCCTCCAGTTGCGTGGCATTGATATTCCAAAAGTCGGCCGTGTTGAGCACCAAGATTATGTCGTGCACCGACGATCCGTTAGTCTGTAGCACGTTTAGGAGTACATTCTGCGCATAATCGTCTAGATACTTTGCAAATATGCGCGACAGCTCTAGTAGACGCTCGCTAGTTGACAGCTTAGCACATTGTGAGAGTGTAAGTTTGTAAAAGTGGAATAGCTCTATAGCTGACTGAACGACAGCTTGTGGAGAGAACTCTTCGTCTGCTTGTAATAGAGGCTGCATGCGATACTTTGGCATCATTTCAGCCAGTTGTCGATCCTGAGACTCTACCCATAGGCTGAGATATGGCTCAAAAGCGACCGATATCAACCCGTTGAAGCCGTGCGGCTTGTCTTCCACACTGTTAAGCGTATCAATACTTGCGCGAACATCGCTAGTCCAGCGCTGCTCCAGGCCCTGTTCAAAGTCCATTGTTTCTTGGAGACAGCTGAGTAGTAGATTAACATCGAGCTTGCTGCCGTCCATTCGTCGCATACTCTTTTCCAAGATCCCGCGAAAGTCATCGCGCGTGCCCTCGCAGAATGCTGTTGTTAGCGCCTCGCCAACACGCCAGTGAGAAGGAAAGATGCTTGCATGCTCTTCGTGTGTCTTCATCATGCGCTTGAACCACGCGTAACGCCGTCCAATATTGTCTAAGCTGCCGGCTTCATCACTGCCCCTGAATACTTGGCGGTACTCACGCAACTCTGTGTTGATGTACCACGTCATTAGACGCGCACGCGCGGCATCGCCTAGTGCGTCCATGACGAGACACGCCTCAACCAGCATGGCTTTACGCAGCGAGACCTCATCCTTGGCGAAAGCAACTTCAAAGTCCTCGCATATTTGCTCAAGCAGCTCGCGCTGAGACTCGGCTACGCCCTTGCTCAGCTTAGCGATTTGGTCGATGCTACGGTAGCTGTTAAAGTGCTTCATCAACTGCACTACAGCTTGTAGCAAGCCAGCGCATTCGCGGTACTGGCGAGTACGTGCAAGTCCACGTAGCTGCTCATATGCTGTAGTCAACATCTGTAGGCGCTTAAGCGCCGTCATGCTGCGTGTCAAGTTCTTTTTGGTCCCATCAAGGCGCTTGATATCAGCTGTCATAGATGTGATGTTGTGCTCAGTCTGCATGGCCTGGTTATGCACAACGTTGATTTTCAAAAAGACAGAGGCGAGTTCGCTTTGGGCATTGCTCATGCGCTCGAGTGTTGAGTTGGTCTCGTAAGCCTGGGCGACCTCGAGAGCCGATATGGATCTATGCAGGCCATTTCTGTGTGTGCTAATTGTTTGTGCGACAGAAGATATCGAAGAGAGAGAGTTTGTGCTTGCGAAAAGAAGATTAAGGTGATCTATAGGGTCGTAGTTTACTGCAGGACGTTAGAAGAAAGGATAGAACACGCAAGACGCCAAGTATATGTCGGCCCATCTCGGAGCTCACCTGCATCAAGAGACGAGGGTTTGTTGATCCCATTCATGGCGTCGTCGGTGATGTTTGCCCACAAGACCTTCTGTGGTTCTGTTGTTATAGCTAGAAATTAGAAAGCTAGAAAAGGGAAAATGGAAAAAAAAAATGAAAAAAAAAACAGCGCAAGCGGAAAAAAAGGCAGCAAGGAAAATAAAAAAACCACGCGACCTAGTGATGGTTGATACTGGTCATGGAGACTTGTGAAGCTCCCCAGTGCAATGAGTCGTCAAGGCCACATGTCATTGATCACGTGCATGGGGTTCCTGTATCAAGGGTTAAAGCTGCATCTTATCGATAAGATTAGGTAAGAGCTTCCATCTTTCAAGTCAAGAAACTTGATATTTTAAATCTAACAACTTCAAACAGGCATACACACATGCACAAACAACACTCAACAACATCAAACCATACTGCCAAAGTCTACATTGGCGGACCATAATTTGTAGCCAATCATAATACACTCTAATCATGGCTACGTCTACTAGCATTTCGCAATTAGCAGCTGACGTGCTGGCTAACAACGCGCCAGCTTACTCGTTCAACTTCAGCCCTTTTCTACGTTTAACACATCATCACGGGCTTCCTGCTGACCGTCCGATCTGTAAATCATATGCAGCAGGTACATGTCCAAATGGAACCAAATGCTTGGAGAGGCATGTTTCCGATCCCAATGCACGCACAACCGGACCTACAGGTGGACTCAATTCACTCGTATGCAAGCATTGGCTACGTGGACTATGCAAGAAGGGTGAGCAATGCGAGTTTTTACATGAATACAACCTACGCAAGATGCCTGAGTGCAATTTCTTCTCCCGCAACGGCTTTTGCTCCAACGGAGAAGAGTGTCTTTATCTCCACATCGACCCCCAGAAGCGCATGCTGCCCTGCCCACATTACGAACGCGGATATTGTCCACTGGGGCCCGACTGTTCGAAGCGCCATTTGCGCCGAACCATTTGTCCCTTCTACCTAGCTGGTTTCTGTCCTGAGGGCCGTGAGTGCACTCTTGGCGTCCACCCGAAGTGGAATGTGAATCTTGAAAGACCCACGCGTATGGCCGATAAGTTACTCATGGACGAGGCCCTCGCGGCCCAGCGTCGCGCTGAGATGGAACGAGAAGAGGCCGAAAAAGTCCGTATGGGTGGTGGTGGGTATGAGCGGGAGGATGCAACAGGTAGAGGTGGCTTTAGACATGGAATGAGAGGGAGAGGGAAGTGGCGTGGCCGTGGTGGCGGAAGTGGCCATCGTCGGGGGCAGTACTAATGACGAAGGGGGGCTTATTTGGAACACTAAACTATGTGGCCGATCGTTTTTTGTTATTGTTTTAAGCGTTACCTGCTTTGGGGTTTCCCATGGGCACGGCTCTACAAAGCTCGTTGGCTAATAGCAATAATTATATAGACAATAACAATCATGTATATATTCATTCTTAACATGCTGAACACATGTATTCATGTAGGTTAGAAGTATCTAACATAGGGAAGTGCCAAAACGAAAAAAGACAGTACATTAGAATATACCACTATCGCAGCAGATTGAAAAATCAAAAGAACAAGAAACAGGAGATCAAATCGCCGAGAACAGATTTGTCTCGCATCAATGTAGATGTAGCATACAGGAAAGGCAAGTTTTCAGACAACGTGATGATGTGAGCGTTTAGAAATAGTGAGCAGAGTATACGTGCAGTAGAGTCATAAAAGCAAGCAAAAGTCGAGGGGGAGGAAGAGGGTATCGAGCAAAAAGGAACGGGAAACGAGGGAAAGAGTGGGATGCAATTTAGCAAAGCAGCTTAGACAAGTAGGTCGGTCAGTAATTGTCTTACTTCCACACGTTGCTCGGCTCATCCGCCTCATGCGATACAGCTATAAAATCTTTTGACTCGGTCATCTCATCCCCATCCTCGTCGCCCATCATTTCTTCATCGTTCTGATAAGTTACTAGCTCATGCGTATTCTGCCAGCTATGCAGCTCATCGACTTTACGCACACCCATCATCCACGTGACTAGGCTACGTGGTACCCAGCGACCAACAAAGCCGTAGACGTTGGCACCGAGACCAATACGCACAACGTCGCTAGTGACTGAGCCGTCAATGACATCAAATACAGCGTTATGCAGATAGCGTAGTGAGCTACCACGCAGGCCGCGAATGCGGCCCCCGCTAATAGCCGAGGCACTGCTAGTCACATAGTTTTGGCCGTAGGCGTGGCGGGCGTTTTCAGGCCAGCTAGTAGCATCAGCATCGGCGCTGGGTAGGAGTCCCTGTGGATGCTGAGAGCTCCGTGATGGTGAAAAGGAGCTAAAATCAAAGGTGCCGAGCTGAATGTGGGTGACGGGGATAGACAATGGACGCAACTCAGCTGCAAGCACTTCGGTGAATGCAGAGAGCGCAGAACAGACAGTGGCTTCGGGTGCATGAAAGGGCGGGTTAATAGAGGATATGATGGATGGGGTGAAGACCATGACCTTGGGCGGAGCCCATTTCTCGCCAGCGGGACTGAGTCGTGCAGTGAGTAGTGGCAGAAAAGCCTGAATAGTGAGAATCGGATGTAGCAGATGGGTATTGAAAAGATCAGCAAAGCTACTAGGCGGTATAGTAGCAATGGGAGAGGTTTGATAGCTAACGGATGGAATCAAAATAACACTCTTAAGGGTGAGATAGTTAGGAGTGACAGTGGGGCCGGGCGAATGGCGAGACTGAAGGTAGTTCGCAAAGCGCTCAATAGCAACACCAGCACGAGGAGGCTAAAGCAGACGGAGAGTTAGTAAAGAAGAGCGCTCTAGACACATGCTAAAGTTGATGGAGTACACCTACGTCAGTTATGTCTATACCCAATGGACGGATATCTGGCCGAGCCATCCGCTGTAGTAGCAACTCATCATCAGGCCCGTTGCACACAACATAGACAATGAAGCCCTTTCGCTCCAAATCCAGCGATAGTGCCCGAGTCAGCGGCAGCGTAGGCGACCCAGCCACAACGACAACCTCAACTCTTCCATTATTCCTCGCACGACGGGCTCTACGGATCTTGCGCGCTGAGGCGGTGCTGCGATACGTCTTGTAGGCTATGGTGCCAGTGAAAATTACAGTAATACCGATCAACACACGGTTTCGCACAGCCCAGGTCTGCGCACTTTCCAGCATGGACTGTGGAATGACAGGCTCGGGCGGCGGCGTAGGAAGGGCCGGGCGGATCGACGATGGCAGCCAATCGACGGAGGATAGAGAGTTGCGTACGGTGCCGGCAGCAAAGTCAATCTGCTTATCAACAAACTCAGCTACATTATTGGTGTAGTGCTGTATTTGACCAGGGAGGTTCTGGACCTAGATGAGAGAAAAGGCAAACAGGTTAGCCAGTGGCTATTGTAGACACCCGATGAGGCGGGTAAGTGAAGTGAGGGGCTTCAGGCAAGGGTTCATACAATTCCCATGATTGCATCTTCAGTCGACATGGTGCGAGTTGGAATGAATGATACGCAGAAGAGCGATAGAGAAATACTTAAACCCCGGTTCTTTCTTCTTCACATCAGCTTGGCGAGGAGAGAAGAGAAAATTGAAGGCAGAATAGAGCCCGATAAAATGTGGCTGGGACAGGAGTTGACGATATAAAAAAGTGGCGTTCCTGGACCTTTCAGCCTCGATTGGTAAGAAGGATTGGGCTTACTTAGGTCCTATATTTACAGCAAGCTGTAGCACCACAGCCCTGAATCCAGCAATCCTGTTTGCGCCTAGGATTTTCGTCGTTGACGTGATTGTATATCTGTCTTGTGGTATTTAGAAAGTTAAAGCACAACTGAGCCTATACTGTATTCCCACTCGTTTACACATTGTTACCCTGAATCAATTTTCAAACAACCCTTTGTCATGGCATAATGATCACTAAATCACCAACAGCGTATTAGTACCCTGCTTCATGCTAAACAATAGCACTTAGATTATCTGCCGTGGCTCACCGCCTTCCGCCTTCTAAAGCCTGTGCGTTGACGTTAATGCCTGACCCCCCACTGGCCTGTGTTCATTATGCCAAAGCATTATGATGCAGTTTGCATTTCTGTTCTAGAGATTTGCGTCGTTTGATCTTAGTGATTGCAGTAGACGTTAAATATATTCAAATCTAATCAAGACGTGCTGGTGACTACTCTTGTGGACCCTAATGATCACTAACCCTAGTATCTCTACCTCCTGCTTTCACCATGTCACACTCTCCTTGCCCGACATCGCAGACGAACGTATGATATAGTTTCTCCTCCTGCTGGGTTCTTGCACACATGCTGCAGAACTCCAACCGCGTCTGAGATAGCACTCTCTCTGTATTCTTGTGGTATGGCATCCCACACCTGTCTTCCCATCAGTCTAACCCACCCATCTACACCCGCTGCATCTGCTGGTGTTGGTCTCCATTCACGCTCAACATCCAAGACCACGAAGCCGCCAACTTCTGTTTGTAACATATGAGTGACATACGCTTCGTCAGGAAAGAACCAGGGATCTGTAGAGATGGCAGCCTGCAAACCAATATGACGAGCAGCAGCCATTAAAATGGCGCTGCGCATCTCACTAATGTTACCAAAGCCCCCCATCTCAAAGACAAACAGTCCACCGGGCGCAGTGGCCTCTCGAACACCACGAAAGAAGGAGGCGCGTGTAGATGGAGGTGATAAAATCCAATGCATAGCGGCATTGGAGAAAACCTTGGTAAAGATGCCAGTGGTTATGTGTGGAAGGGCGTCTAGCTTGCTGCAATCGGCCACTACAAAAGGTTAACTGGCGTTAGAAAATAGGAGAGGCACTAACGTCCAAAAATACACCATGAGTACCGGAAAATAGATAGCAATGGAATGTCCGGTTTATACATACCTTCAAAAGTTGCATTTGTATTTGGCACTAATTTCTTTGCTGCCTCAATCATACTAGCTGAACTATCCAGTCCAATGAGGCGTCCCGAGCCCTGTTGCAAGACCTGAATGAACTGTTCATCAAGAATCCCATCTAGAATAGTGTTAGAGTGAGATACTACCGTCTCATACTGGGTTTTCTCTCTTACTACCGCAGCCTAGGTCTAGGACTACATCGTCCTTGTGAACATCGAGCCATTGTACAACTTTGGTAGCCAGCCTGGGCACAAACGAGGCCGAGGATTGGTATTCCTGACTTTGAGTTAATATAAGATCGGGCGGTGCGTGCTGTGGTGATTGTCTCATACCTCGGCAGTCCAAATATCGTTCTGGCGTGGCATTATAGGAATGATCGAGCGATGAGGCTTGGAGCAGAAAAAGACGGAGAATTGCAATTCACAAGACGCCCGATCTTTACTTTTATACAGACGCAAAAGTATACAAGCTCTCCATTTATCTTTGGTGACAGCAGGGGTAAATGGCTGTCGCCGACCTCGGACTTCCGTTCCGTTTTGGGTAACTTACACTTCACCTCAACCTAGAACTTAACTACGTGTATATCCCGCAAACATAACTGAACGTGACGTAAGCATAAGTGCATTCCTGCTTAATGCTTGGCTGAATGACTATGCCCCTTCTTCCCAGATAATTCTCTTGCTTAATCAATTTCTAGCAGCTGGTACTTGTTGTCTCCCAATGCCTTTTCCACAACCTCCATTGCAGCTAGCACCTTCTCCTCCTCCAAACGCTTGCCTACAATTTGCACACCGACTGGGAGACCGTGCATGGCAGTCGCGTTGTATAGTTTGTATGCACCCTGAGCAACACCGTTCAGTTTCTGAATATTGAAGCCTTGGGGAAGCTGGTCAAGTGCCTTATCGACATGGGTGACTGGAAGTACGCCAGAAGTGTAATCGAGCTAATGTAGAATAAGACCAGGGTTAGTTAGTCAAGGATACTGAAAACACTAGCGAAAACTATAGTCGAAAACTCACAAGGTTGAATAAGAAAGTATAGCCGCAGCTGCTCACAGCGTCCTTCATGCCATCATGGGGGACAGCTGGTGTAGCATTTGGTGGAGTCAATAGGAAATCGACATTAGCGTTCTTCCACCACTCAAACCATTCAGCACGGTATGCCTCTCGTTGAGCAACCAGATTGAAATTCTCAAACGCTGTTTTGGGATGCCAATCACGGATCAAAGATGCCCAGACAGCGTCACGACGCACATATTTGACCCATAAATGATATACAAACTTGAAAATTCGCGGCAGCTTCATCAGGAAGCTCATTTGTGCAGCGCCTGGGTCCTCCCACTCTCCTGCCTGAAAGAATGACCGATATAAAGCACCACCGTCGGCCACAAGAAGCTGGGAAGCAATACGCAAGCCCTCAAGCGGAGATGGTGGGTCAATTTCAATAATCTCATGTCCTTGCTTTTTCAGTGCTTCTTCAACCATGCCCATAGCACGCATGCATGCAGGGCTAGGATCAACCACATTGTCAGTGCGCATGATGCCAACTCGGAGCTTCTCTGCAGCCCGAACTTGGTCCATGGCATCTTGCCTCCAAGGAATGGGATGTATCGAATAGTCATAATGCCACATATCTGTACTAATCAAAGCCTTGGTGAAGTATGATAAGTCGTTCATGGTGCGTGTCATTGGACTGTACACAGCCGGAACACCCTCCTGCCCAGCCATGCTGGAGCGGGTGCCAACTTTAGGCCAGCGACCAGTCGAGCAGCGGAGCGAGTATATGCCAGAGAAATGGGCCGGTGCGCGCACAGATCCAGCTACATCGCTGCCGAAGCCGATGCGGCCACCAAGAGCCAATAGTGCGGCTTCCCCGCCAGTGGAGCCACCGGGCGAGTATTTGCTATTGTGTGGATTTGTGGTGCGACCCCACACATCGTTGGTAGATTCGAAACTGAGAAGTGTGATAGGAATGTTGGTTTTGACGTACGGCACAGCACCGGCCACCTTAAGGATCTTGGTTATAGTGCCATCTTGGGGCACTTTGTTTCCCACAAAGCTACTATAGCCTACTGTTGAATCGTAGCCCTCAACAACAACAGTATCCTTGAGAGAAATAGGTATGCCCGCAAGAGGGCCTTTCATATTTATAGACCCATCATTGACCCATTTTTCGGCAGACTTGACCATAACCTCTGTCAAACAGTTTGTCTTCTCATGGGCTTTGACGGCAACCTTGGTGTACGTTCTGAGAATGTCAATTGGCTTTCTCGCCCCGCTATGTACTTCGCGAACGAGCTGCTCTATTGAAAGGTTCACTGTCTCTTTGTCTTCAGCAGTGAGTGGGTCCGAAGCGTGCAAAGCTTCAATCCGTTGCAGGCGTTCGGCCTTCTTGGCGGCACTATTTTGATTAAGGGTTAGAATAGGGTATCATTATAAAAAAGGTGGGCCATTAGTCGTACCAAAGCCTACGGTGCTGGAAATAGTCTGATAACATAGCGGGGGAGAAGATAGGAAGACCAGTTGAAAGCAGAGTGAGGAAAGAAGAGGGGAGCACTTAAAAAAAGGGGGAAAAATGGGATGAAACAAAGGTAAAAAGCAAATAAAAAGGGGAGAAGAAAAGAATAACCAAAGAATGAGGAAGCAAAAGGGAAAAAGCAAGTATTCAAAGAAAGGGAACGTTGAACTCTATAAGTAATGTGGGGTATCACCGAATTTCAAAAGGGAGGCACGCATGTCACGAGTTTTGGGGTCAATGGTTTAAAAAGGCAGGAGCAAGAGAATAAAACACCTCTGCCTAGAGTCTCATGGTAGCATTGCAGCACAACTGCATTTATTAGGGCGACTCTTGAACATCCAACCCAGACTTTGTTAACAGAGATGCTACCATCCGAGATATGCAGATAAGAAATATGCCTGTTTTGATAAAGCTGATAGTGGGTTGGCTAGCATGCGAAAGGATACTGTTGTATCGGATAGCTGAGATACTATGTATCGCATCCACCTGCGTACGTCTGTACAATCCGGCCCTTAGATAAGTGAGTTTGGAATCTCCAATTGGCTTCTTTCGGCTTAAGCTTGGCTGCCTTGGAGAAACTTGAAGGCCACAGTTTCAGATATTTATACTAGCTATGTATTCTCATGTGATCTTCGCCGCTTTTATTTCGACTTGGAGATAGGATTACTGCCCCTTTTCTCTAAGATGAGAGGATATTTCAGCCCAAATAGAAGCTCTTGCTTTTGCTACTCCAAGTGGATGTAACTATTCTACCGGCATTTTCCCGACTGGTTTGTTGCTGGAATATGTGACCTGACACAGCAACCGATGTTGGGTGTTGCGTATGAACATATAAAAGTCTTTACTTGTCTTTATACACGACCCAGCCTACACCAAAACAACACACAACTATCACCATTTTACATACATTGTTGTGCAGCTTCTTATGTGGCAAGTCAGTAAGAAACCGTTGCCTACCCACGTGACCCAAGATTCACTAATACGTTCTCCCACTAGATCTCTCTCTCCCTTCGATACTACGTAAACCTTTATTGATCGCTAGGCCGCCTATGGCACGCATGACTGCGGAAATCACCCTGATTGCTTAGATAATATGCGCTACAGACATATGGGCGTGGATTCTCAGGAAGAACTGGGAGCTGGAGTTCCTAGTGAAGCCTACAGCCGCCACCGAGGCGAGCCTTCACGGGCACAGTCCCCAACCACTACAAATGCCTTTGTCTGGACATTAGAATGGGCGTGGAATGAAGACCAGAAGGTACAGACTCCAGTGCAAAATATGGGATATAGAGGGCAGAGTGATCATGTAGTGCCTGTACCAATGAGCGAGAATGGGCCAATGCTAGCTTCAACTGTAGCTCCAATCCATGCCCAACCCCACACTTCAAGGCTGCCCATGGCTACAGACCGAGATCAGACCTCGGCTTTGATATCAACTTCAGCTGCAGCTCTAGTCCCAACTCAGAGTCTAATTTCAAGCTCTAGCCCCTCAGAGTGTGACCAAAATTCCGTGCGTGGACGTAGACGCAGAAGAAGGCCCATCTGTAAACAGCCCCTTGGAAGTGGAAATATTCACGCCACTCAGCCTAGGATTCATAGGCCCATGGAGGATGCTGATGGAAGTGTCAGCGAGACCAGCTCAGTGGATGAACCAATAAAGACAAAGACGGAAGTCAGAGACGGGGATTCTAGGCCTATGCCACCCGTGGCACCAAGCAATGATAGCATCAAAGAAAATGTGGCGGAGGCCGTGGGAAAACTCTCGCTGGGAAACAACAGTGAGCACAATGAAAGCTTACCTGGCACCCATGAAAGAGGCTGGGTCTGCATGACATGTACACTGATTAATCTGGAGTCTACTGTGGAATGCGAAGCATGTGGTGTGGCTCAAGGATAAGGAAGGATGCACAGGATAAGTAGTAAAAGTTATTTACTTGGCCTAGAACATGAACAGTAGGTGAGAGTGAGAGTGAGACTGCATTGAATCAAAGGGAGACAACAGGATCCATAGGCCCAGCAACAATTTCCCCTTGCCTGGAAAAGGTCCAGATCGCGGGAAGGTCATTCGGGGGTCGAAAAGTAGGAAAGTTGAAAGATGTAATAATCCCAGCGTACTTGTAGACTAAAGCTCTTCTTAGTTGTAATTGTCAAAGCAAGAGCTTTTAGTCGGCATCTGGCAGCAAGTGTCATAAATAAACAGTGCTTTACCCTGCTACGCTTATTAAGTGCCTGCAGTCTGTCAGGGCCAAAAAAAAGAAAAGAAATCCCGTGATGCATCTGTAGGTAAGAAATCAATGGGAAGTAAGGGTAATTTCCCCAAAACTAACTGAACAATTCCACAAAAAAAAAGAATAAAATTTGCAGAGGGGAAACTCTCGCTTCATCATTCCGCTTTCTTTTCCTTTGATGTAACAACTCAAAATCGATCATATTGCCCATGGACAGCCAAGTCATGCCTGGCCATGTCGTACCTTTGGGTGCCGAATCAGACAAAAACAAGCTAACGCCCTAGCTTGGTCTCTTTCACATTCAAACGGTCGCTTAGATTAGTCCATTATGCCGAGTTACGGTGCTTCTGATTTCTTACTGACTCTAGCAGGTCATGGGCTTGTTGTTCCCGCTCTATCGAGTATGCTTTTCTCCGCCTTTGCCTCCCGCCCATTCGCTCCCTCTTTTATCGTCCTCATCCGTCTTCCACAGTTTTCCATCGCCCCAATCGTACCCGAAGCTATCCTAAAACCGCTAGAGCCGCACCTGGGCTAGCTACCCTTAGCGCTAGGCTTTGCCCGCTCCAAGCTTGCTCCAAATGCGGGCTTGTAGTGAATGAGCAGGCTTGTCGAAGCATCAGGGTAGCAAGTTACAAGAACTTACCAGGAGACTAAGACATTAGGGGCTTAGGGTGCCCTAGTGTGGGCGTAAATGCTAAAATCCATATGGTTAAACTGGTCTTGTAAGCTTTTGCCGTCTTATCGGAATCAGGGTACACTGGCTCTTGCCTCTTCCTTCACTCTGGCTCCATGATATCTGGCCTTCCTTGGGTTTATTGAAGGGAATTGAGGATTGGGGATCCTTGAGTGCTATTAGCATCATGCAGATACACATGCACATAATACACCCATTTTGTCACTGCTAACAACAAACGAATACCAAGCAGGCCAAACCCTGAGCCGAGCATCAAGAACAGCGAACTGACACACTGACATTGTACATGGGTCAGGCTGATGCTTCAGCCCTCTTCCACCTTGCATTCACTCACTTTGCATTCTCCTGCTTATTGAGAGGGTTTTGTTTTCTCTATTCTGGGTCCTTTCGGATCCTGATCCATACTAGACTCGGAAGTTCGTGGCAAGCTTCACGCCAGGTCTAGCCCTTTCCTCACTCTAACCTTGTCGATCTGTTTCTTGGAGGGAACTTCCCTGTCCTGATTCTACTTTGTCGATAGCACAACTGTCGCCTTTTTGTAATTGTTTTTGTGTCTTATAAGCAAGCTCTTGATAAAGCTTCACGTTCTGACAAGTTGCTCGTTATTGCGCTTTTGCTCCTTTGATATTCTGCTCTTTAGTCTTATTGTGTCTCCTTTTTTTCCTTTCTTTCTTTTTGCCTTCTTTTTCTCCTTCGCTCTCACTCTTATTTTTTTTTTTCCCAGTACTCGATCACCTTCATATCCAAGCTTTATCTTGAATTTGGTTTTGTGAATTATCGAGTTCGAACAAGACATTAGCCTGTCTCGACAACCCATCGACCTTCCTTGGTTTTCTTTTCTCACGTTCTTCATTTCAGTTTATTTCACATTCACTTGGAAATATATGCTGAAATCCTACTCCTAACTGTAGAAGCAAGCAGACTGACAGGCAGACAGACATAATCTTGCACATCATCTCCCTAACAGGCTTGCCTATCACTTTTTGGCTTCTGAACTTTGATCTCTTTATTACTTGTTCTATTCTCAGAGATAATCACGCCTTGATTGGGAGTCCTCAATTTCCTCCTTGTGTCGGTTCTAGGCTTCGTGCTTTTTCTTAGCAAATCGCGGCTGGCCTTGTGGCCTCCGTTGACTTTGAAACGAGAAATATCTTCCTCGTTTCTTTCTTCTCTTTCCTTTCCCATCCATTGTGCGCAGTCCACTAGTCACGTCTAGATATGTTGTCTCCCAATACGTCATCTCCTGAGACTACAAAATCATCTGCTTCATCGCCTTTCTTACAAAATGGGCGAGCCGCAACGATCGGCTCCAAATCTAATACGCCGAGACTTTCGTCTTTCCAAATACCCTCAACTTCGTCTGACGTGTCTCCCATATCCTCAGACTCTCCAACTACTCTTGAGCCTTCTCCACACGTCTTACTACGGAGTTCATCTTTTACTTTAAAGTCTAGCGCCGTGCTTAATCAATTGGCAAATAGCGACGATCAGGCCTGTAGTTATTCATACAGGCCTCCAGACGGGTGCGCAGACGAGGTATCCTTAGACGACACTTGTACATCTTTAACACAGTCGATAAATGGTGAAAACATACACTCTTCTCAAACCACCACTACCTCGAAGTATCTATTTCTAGGCATACCCGACAAAGATACTGATTCACTTCCAGACACGCCACATGAGACTTCTTCAAAGCGTGCTCATTCAACACAACCAGTCCTCGACTCGGTTCTACAGCCAGGCTACCGCTATCCCTCATCTTCAGGATCCGCAGTCATGCCCCCATCCCTAGATCAAATGATGTTTTCCGCCTTCCATAGCCTTCCTGTCTCAGTAATGGTCTTGGATGATAGAAGGTCGATTGCATTCACAAATGATGCTATGAATGATATTCTTTCATCAGTCTTGACGACTGAAAATACACAAAACGAAAACCCAAATCAAACTCCATATCATGGTTTTGTGCTCTCACAAATTGGCATTTTTGGCGATGATAATGGCCATCCCAGGGAACTCTCGTGGGAGGCTATTCTTGATCATGTTGCTACAAAACAACAACCGCCTACTACTAGCCCCGGTGATCAACTTACTTCGGACTTTACAACAAACCTCATACAGAACAATCAACTACCTGATTTCACCATTAACGTCATATTTACCAAACTCGCTTATAGCTCACATTCCGGCATATCGTCAGATATGATAAGTTCTAGCCCGGCCTCAACATCCAAGGTGTTCATTTCAAGTCCAAGACAACAAATACACGCCAAAGTAATAATCACCACGTGGCTTGGAATCAATAGCCGTCGATTTTTCACATTTACTTTCCTCGAGGTCAAATTTATCCCTCGAAAGCATACCCTGCACAATGCCTCTTCGAGTCAACACTCTCTTGATAACGAACCATCGGTCAGCCAGAGCTTTGCTGATTTTCCTTTTTTGAAAGAGCCTTCTAGAGAAAAGGCACCTATTTCTGAAAGGGTGTCCAAACTTAAGGATGCGATAATTGACAATACAAACATGCCGATTGTTGGTATTTGGAAAGACGGGTCTGTTGCTTACCCAAACAAAGCGGCTCGATCTATGTTCGGCAAGCACATCACCGATAACCGAGCCTATTATGTCACAGATCTGATGGGAGACTGGGTCCTCTGGAATGGAGATTTCACCGAGCAATTGCCTATAAGCGAGTATCCTATGAAGTTCTTTGCAAATACCTTGAAGCCATTTGAGGGTAAACGCATTGGATTGATCAGGGATAGTGGACAACGTGTTGTCTACGATGTTGTCGGAGAAGTAATTCACGACATAGTTACTGGAGAGTTTCTCGGTGGTGTTGTCAGCTACCGAGATGTGACTCAAATGGCGGAAGATATTACCCGCTCCCAAAAGTCCGGCGACGAACGATTCCGAACTATCTGTGATTCTATGCCCCAACTTGTATGGGCAGTACATCCTGATGGTTTCCCATACTTTTTCAATCGGCAATGGTACGAGTACACTGGTCTTAGTAGCGAAGATTGCCAGCACTACCGGATACAAGATGTCATTCACCCGGAAGATGAGTCCGAAGCATTGGGTATGTGGGCGGAATGTTTAAAGACTGGCGAGCCCTTCCAGGCCGAGTACCGATTTCGCAGCCGCGATGGATCTTTCCGGTGGTTTCTGTCTCGAGCACTGCCACTTCGCTCTTTTTCAGACGGTCCTATTACGGGCTGGTTTGGCACTAGCACTGATGTGCATGACGCAGTGATTACCAAGCGTATTAATGAGTGTACTAAAGAGCAGCTTAAGAGCGTTATGGCACACGCAAAAGTAACTCTCTTTACGGTTGATAGAGAGCTCAAAATAACCTTGCTTGAAGGTGGACTAGTCAGTAATGGCATTCCGGACGATACCGATGTTAATGGCCGAGGCTGGTTTATCGGTCATAACGTATACGAAGTTTTTGGCGGATTGGTCAAGCTTAAACCCGACGATGGAAGTCTTGCTTTTCTCCGGCCGATAGAGAGTGTTCTGATGGGAAACGATCCCGAACATGTGATGGAGCATAAAATTAGTGAGTTGCTTGAGAAGAAATAGTATTTTATCTCGACTTTGTGCTGACATTCCTAACCCCTCTGTCACAGATGATCGTTGGTATCGTACGCGTTTTGTTCCCATGTATGCTTCAGATACACCTAGTGGCTCGCTTCAAGAAGACAAAAAGAACGATGTGATTGACGGTGTTATTGGCGTTATTATGGACATCACAGAGCACCATGCAGCGATTGAAGAGGAAACAAAACGGATGCAGCAGGCAGTAGCCAATGAACAAGCTGCTAAGGAGGCGACACGACTGAAGAGCCAATTCTTGGCAAATGTAAGCCATGGAATGATTTTGATTTTTTTGTACGCCTGCATGCTTACCCGTACTAACTTTTCAGATGTCTCATGAATTCCGCACTCCCATCCAATGGGTTCTTGGCTATACCGATATCCTCGACTCAACACCAATGAACAAAGAACAGGAACAACTCGTGGCAACAATCCGCAACTCTGCCACGATCTTGTTGACGCTTATCAATGATATCCTCGATTTTTCCAAGATTGAATCGGGAAAGATGGCACTAGACGAAGTTGACTTCGATTTGTGCTCGGTTCTTCGTGAAACAACGGAGATGCGGCGGTTTGAAGCCAAGAACAAGCAAATTGATTTTATCCAAGTCTGCGCCCCCGGCGTCAGCGGCCTCAAGCTTGTCGGTGATTCCAATAGGCTAAGGCAGGTTTTGAACAATGTTCTCGACAACAGCGTCAAGTTTACTAGGGAAGGTTTTGTTCTTCTCCGCGTTGAAATTGAGTCAGAGATGACGGAAAGTATCAATCTCAGATTTATTATTCAAGATTCGGGTATCGGAATTGAAACAGGCAAGCAGAAACATATATACGAGCCGTTCCACCAAGCCGATGCGTCTACTGCGCGTGAATTTGGTGGTACTGGGCTGGGCTTAAGCATCTGCAAGAGCTTCTTGGACTTGATGCATGGGTATATCAATCTTACATCCAAGCATGGCCGGGGCACTACAGCTATAATCGAGATTCCATTTCGCAAGCGCCTTAAACCCTGCGATGATGAAGCTTGTCACGTGCCAAATTCTGCGCGGAACAATCGTTTAGCCATTGGAAGCCACCAAATTGAAGCGAGCAGTAGTAGGTTGACTAGACAGAACGGAGCTGCCGAGGCTAGGACTTTGCGGCCCTCCGGTTTGATATTATCGCAGTCCGAATCTCTTGCAGTGCGGCCGAAACGGAACATAAACCAGCTTGCTCGACGGCGATCGGTGGCCACAACTCATGAGGTTTCAGTGCCACGCGAGAAGATCAATATCCTCCTTGTGGAAGACAAGTAAGTGTGGATATGGAGAGCTCTAATCCTACGGTGTTGATAATATGTAAACATTTGATAGTTGCTAACGTGTATGATTTAGCCCGTTAAATGCTAAGCTCATGATAAAGCTTCTGGGCCAGATAAATTTCAAGTCCTGCTCGCACATGGTCAACGGAAAGGAGGCACTTGACTTTATTGATAGGGCACAGAGAGGTGTTGAACCCAAACCCGACTTAATCCTTATGGACTGTCAGATGCCGATTCTGGACGGATACCAGTGTGCCGAGGCGTAAGTTTTGCCCCCTATTGTGATGATGCAGATGCCAAGACAAAAACTTGGCTACCATCGCGTTTATACTCTTATTAACAATGGCGGGTTTCTTTCTGATGATAGGCTGAGGAATGACGACAGATACCGTATGTATATTCGCGATGTCCCTATTGTCGCAGTTACCGCGTCAGCTATTGTTGGTGACCGCGAAAAGTGCCTCCAGTCAGGTATGAATGGCTATCTATTGAAGCCAGTTACACAAAGCATGCTAGAGCGATCCATCCTCGAGTGGCTCATGGCATGGAAATCATTTGATCATGGCAAGCGGGGGGATGAGAAAGACCAGAGAGCAAAGGGAGAGCATCTTTCGATTGCTGGCGATAGGGCGGAGCAGGCAAGGGGCAATAAGGGAAAGAGGCCAGAATTGCTTCCGAGCAGGAGTCAAAGCAGCAGCAGCGAGATGGCGGTTTCGGAACAGGAACAGATGTCTCTAAGCTCTAGTGATGCTACGACGGCGGAAAGTACAGCCTCGCCACCGTCTCGAGGGCTACATTAGCATTACGAGAAAAGGCATTCCAAAAATGCTTTGTAACCGTGGCCAAATTTGCATTTTTTACGTTGCTTTACTTTATTTTATGATCTTGGGCTTGGAGTTTTGCTTGCAGGTTTTCATTGTTAGGCTATTTGTTTCTTTCATACATATATATCAGCGAACTCATATACTATACTCTACAGCACCCATATTGGATAGAACAACTAACTTTTTCCCTCTCCACTCCAGTAAGCATACGTAGTACAGTTGGCTTAGGTCAAGAGAGGCATGATGAAGGAGGAAAAGTGACGATGAGTGAGCTTCGTCGTCTGATGACGACACAATGGATTGCTGCGCCATCATTCCAGCCAAGGGAAGAGATCTAGGCCTGGTTTAAATGACGGCCTATGACAGGTGGCGAGAGCTGGCCTCAAGGGACTATTCAGCTGGCGACTATGGAGCCGACAGCTGGCACGGAAAGATGCCAAATGCACATATAGTAGCGCACAGGAAATAGGCTACAGAATAAAGCTGAGAGCCTGACAGCCACAGGCCCAGCTCTAGGGCAAGGGAGCCCACGGGGTTAGGAAGTCAGGCACAGGGCTACAGGCGTACAGGCTGCTATTGTGCTGTGTAATGTTCTGTTCCTTGCCAATGCTAGCACAGGCTTCTTTCTCCTCCTTTAATTGCTTGTCTTGTATGCTTGCTACTCTCGGCTGGCGCTCTCTAGTGGCTGTGAAACTAAAGGCCTCTGTCCCCCGGCTTTCCCAAGCCTCCGGAATCTTGTCGTTTATTATATTGTTTCCATTAAATCCATCGTTGACGTCTTGCCCCCTCTCCTTAGCTCTTTGCCTCGCCTGTTCTTCTTGCTTTTCTCATCTTCCCAACTTCCTCGACCTTTGGCCTGCTGGTTTATAGAGATCACCAATTGACAGGCCCTCCAAAGCTAGGGGCTACTATAAGCAAGAAGAAAAAGCTCTATCAGCTTACATTTCTTTCCTTCATTTTACAAACTTTTGCCTAGACTTTTCTTATTGTTCGCTCTTAGATTCATCGCTCGCTGAAAAAAAAAGCAGTTTAAGCCCCGGCGTTGCTACACGATTCTCTTCGTTTACCTACATTCTCGTCACCGTCACTCTGTAAATATCCCGTCAGCAGCTGCTCGATAACAAGAACCGATAATCCGAGTTCGACTGCGAAAGAACACTCGACGTTGTCCACACTCCCGCTTAGCACGACCTCCCCCCCCCCCCCCCATTCTTTCTCTTTCCACTCGTTCCCCCCTCCCCTCTCGTCTTGCTGCATTGGTGCATATCCATTGATTGCATCACAGCCCGACAACACACACATAGATCGTCATGGTGAGTTGGCCCCTTCTTTACCTCCACGCCGGCGCAATGCCTCTCCATTCTATTTACCCATCTACTCTCCATAATCCCCAATTATTGCTATCATCGCTGTCTCCATGCTGACCGTCTTATCTTCTTCTCTCTCCCAGGCTATCTCAAAACGCCCCAAGGATAAGGCTGCGCGCAGCGGTGGCCGTGGTGGTGCTGGCGCAGACAAGTCATCGCGGCCCAAAAAGGCCACGTTCGAGGCTACTAAGAAAAAAGAAATCGGTGTCACCGACCTCACGCTCCTCAGCAAAGTCAGCAACGAAGCCATCAATGAAAACCTCAAGAAGCGTTTCGAGGGTCACGAAATTTACACATACATCGGCCATGTGCTCGTCTCTGTCAATCCATTCAAGGATCTTGGCATCTACACCGATGCCGTGCTCGAGAGCTACAAGGGCAAGAATCGTCTTGAAATGCCACCACACGTCTTCGCCATTGCTGAGTCAGCCTACTACAATATGAAAGCCTACAAGGACAACCAATGCGTCATCATCTCCGGTGAGTCTGGAGCCGGAAAGACTGAGGCTGCCAAGCGCATCATGCAGTACATTGCCAGTGTATCCGGCGGCTCTGGTGGCGATATCCAAAAAATCAAGGACATGGTGTTAGCAACAAACCCCCTACTCGAGTCCTTTGGCAACGCCAAGACCCTACGTAACAACAACTCATCACGCTTCGGCAAGTATTTGCAGATCCACTTTAACCCCCAAGGCGAGCCCATTGGTGCCGACATCACCAATTATCTGCTTGAGAAGTCGCGCGTGGTGAGCCAAATCAATAATGAGCGTAATTTCCACATCTTCTACCAGTTCACCAAGGGTGCTTCTGAGACATATCGCTCGACCTTCGGCATCCAAAAGCCGGAAACTTACGTCTATACTAGCCAGTCTAGATGCTACGATGTAGACGGAATCGATGATTTGGCCGAATACCGAGACACACTCAATGCCATGAAGATCATCGGTTTGAGCCAACCTGAGCAAGACCAAATCTTCCGCATGCTGTCTGCTATTTTGTGGATCGGCAACATCCAGTTTCGCGAAGATCCAGGTGGCTGGGCTGAAGTTGTCGACCAATCCGTCGTTGATTTTGTCGCCTATCTCCTCGAGTGCTCCGCCCAGCAAGTCATCAGTGCCATTACCATCCGCATTCTAACCCCGCGCAATGGTGAAGTCATCGAATCACCTGCTAATCCTACCCAAGCCACGTCTACACGTGATGCCCTGGCCATGGCTATCTACAACAGTCTGTTTGATTGGATTGTCGAGCGCGTCAACCGCTCGCTCAAGGCTCACCAGGAAACCACCAACAGCATCGGTATCCTAGATATTTACGGCTTTGAGATTTTTGAAAAGAACAGCTTTGAGCAATTATGCATCAACTATGTCAACGAGAAACTCCAGCAAATCTTCATCCAGTTGACGCTCAAGGCTGAACAGGAGGAATATGCTCGTGAGCAGATCCAGTGGACCCCCATCAAATACTTTGACAACAAGATCGTATGTGATTTGATTGAGCAGGTACGCCCACCTGGTATCTTTTCAGCCATGAAGGATGCAACCAAAACCGCCCATGCCGATTCTGCTGCCTGTGATCGTACATTTATGCAGGGCATTAACGGCATGTCTAACCCACACTTGACCCCTCGCCAAGGCAACTTCATCATCAAGCACTATGCTGGCGACGTGAGTTACAGTGTCGATGGTATTACCGACAAGAACAAGGACCAGCTGCTGAAGGGTCTCTTGAACCTGCTTCAAGCCAGTGGCAACCAGTTTGTCCACACGTTATTCCCTAACCAGGTCGACCAGGACAATCGCCGCCAGCCACCGTCAGCCGGAGACCGAATCAAGTCGAGTGCTAATGCCCTGGTCGATACACTCATGAAATGCCAGCCGTCATACATCCGAACCATTAAACCCAACGAAAACAAGTCCCCCTCAGAGTATAACCAAGCAAACGTGTTACATCAAATCAAGTATCTTGGCTTACAGGAAAACGTGCGTATTCGCCGAGCCGGCTTTGCATACCGTCAAACTTTTGAGAAATTTGTAGAACGCTTTTTCCTCCTGTCGCCCGCAACATCTTACGCTGGTGAATACACGTGGAATGGGTCGTATGAGGCTGCCACCAAGGAAATCCTCAAGGACACTAGCATTCCGAAGGAAGAGTGGCAGCTAGGCACGACCAAGGCCTTTGTCAAGTCGCCCGAGACTCTCTTCGCTCTAGAAACGATGCGTGACCGCTACTGGCACAACATGGCCATACGTATTCAGCGCATGTGGCGTGGATATCTAGCATACAGAGCAGAGGCTGCTACGCGAATTCAGCGTGTGTGGCGCAAGAAGCGCACTGGTGCCGAATTCCTGCAGCTTCGTGATCAGGGACACAAGCTTTTGGGCGGCCGCAAGGAGCGCCGCCGCATGAGTATCTTAGGATCACGCCGTTTCCTAGGCGACTATCTAGGCTTCAATAGCTCATCAGGTCCAGGTGCTCATGTGCGCAAGACTGCAGGTATCTCGTCCAGTGAAAAAGTGGTTTTCTCATGCCGTGGAGAAGTTTTGGAACATAAATTTGGTCGTTCTAGCAAGCCGAGTCCGCGTACTATTGCTGTGACTAACAACAAGTTCTACATCATTGCACATCTTCTCGTCAATGGCCAGCCTCAAATTGTGATTGAGCGGCAAATACCGCTTGTTGCAATCAAGTTTGTTGGTCTGTCGACATCACGCGATGATTGGTTCTCTCTGGGGGTTGGGTCTCAACAAGAAGCAGACCCATTGCTAAACTGCGTATTCAAAACCGAGATGCTGACGCAGATGCAGCGCGTCATGTCTGGAGGCCTTAACCTAAAGATTGTCGATAGTATCGAGTATGCTAAGAAGCCGGGCAAGATCCAGGCCGTCAAGGTGCTTAAAGATTCGCCGACTGCCGTCGATTTCTACAAAAGTGGTGCTATTCACACTCAACCAGGCGAGTCCCCTAATTCCGTCTCGCGACCCACACCGAAGAGCAAGCCGGTCCCCCCACGACCCATCACCCGTGGCAAGTTGATTCGCCCTGGTGGCCCTGGTGGCCGACCTTCTCGACTTACAGGGAATCGCAATACGAACCCGCGTACCGGCGGCTTCCCCAGTGCGCAAAAGCCTGCTTCTACAATTCCTACCGCATCGGCTGCTGCTTCAACGTCTCATGTCATGCCCGCTGCAGCGAATCCTGTCGCCTCCGTGATCTCAGGTGCGCTGCCAATTCAGCAGAAACGACCAGTGTCTGTGGTCAATGCTTCTCAAGGCTCGGCGAGCGGTGGACGACAGCCACCGCCGCCTCCACCTGCGCCGACCGCAAAGCCTAAGATAATGGCCAAGGTGTTGTATGACTTTAGCAGTGATAAAGAGAACGAACTAACAGTGCAGGCGGGCGAAATGATTGAAATTGTGCAGAAGGAGAACAATGGTAAGTCTTCGTATCTTCCCTCACTCTCATTGAAGATTAAGCTACCGCTTGAAATAGTCCGGCTAACCTTTACCAATCAGGCTGGTGGCTTGGCAAAAACGCTACCGCTCAAGCATGGGTTCCCTCTGCCTATGTTGAGGAAGTGGCAGCTCCTTTACCGAAACCCAATGGTCGCAAGCCACCTCCGGCACCACCCGCAAAGAGGCCTGTTGCGGCAGGGCGCAACGGTGCCGCGGCAGGTGGTAGTGCAGCAGCAGGTGGCGCGACTAATATCGGAGGCCTAGCTGATGCCCTACGTGCACGCAAGCAGGCGATGCAGAATAAACGTGATAACGAGGATGAGGACTGGTAGTTTTGCAACAAGTTGGCGGGTTGAGATTCTTGGCAAGGTTTTTTTTTTTTTGGTTCCTTTGTCCTTTGAGCTTCTTTCTTATCAGCCTTTGACGTGTCTTCTACGTGTGTATGTGCTCGTTCTTTTGGTTTGTTTGTCTTGGACGTACCTGTGCGTCCTTGTTTTTCTTCTGCGTATATCATTTATTCCAATTGCAAATTTCCAATTCCATGACCACCATTATGTAGCAAACATAAAAACAAGCGGCCGTCCCGCTCCTCTGTCTATATATCTTTCTTACTAGCTCTCTATATTACTTGTCCTCGCTTTGCGTCTTCGAATCAACTCGCCCAATGGCACATCGTCATCACTGTTTTCTTCCACTCCAAAATCACCCAGCGTCTCGCTATCATTGTTATGCCAACCAGGTGGTGGCCCATCAAATAACTCATAGTCGGAGTCAGAGTCGGAGCCAAGCGCAGCGCGTACGGCAGTCGCCCGTTCATCGGGAGAATCGTACTGTGCAAGAAGATCCGTATCAGAATCAACTTCACCCAGCACGTGGCCACTTTCAGGCCCTGCAGGCATCGCCCAACGCCGACGGTCAGCCAGTTGACGTTCGTGAAAAGCGGCCTTTTGCTCTTCGACAGAGCTCCAACGCAATATGGCCACGTCATCGTCAGCACCTTTCGAGCCCGATGGGAGCTTGCTGGCAGGCCAAGTGCCATTGTGCGTATTCCGTGAAGGATCTGGCGGTGGCCACATACCAAAGCGCTGGTTGAAGCCATTCTCGGGATACTCCCAGCCCAATCCGCAGCCCCGATGGCCGAGCTTTGGGGTTGGCGTGAAGGGGAATAGCCATAAAACTGGATTATAGGTGCTCATACCCTCGGCAAGGTTTGTGAAGAAGTCGATATCATAGGGAAACTCGACATGTTGCACCCGCACCTTGTCACCATCGTCTGTCGGCCACCAGCCTGGGCCCTTGGACAGTACTGCTGTATGACGATCGCGCTGCCAGCCTTCGATAGTCGTCTCATTTAGCAGCCAAGCCCGCAATGTGGTGAAAAGTATTATAGCGAGAGCCAGCAAGGTGAACGCCGTGACAATTGATACAAGCGCTAGGCCCACGAGTATCGGCACCGATGGGCCAAGATACGCTGGCTCGTGTCGCATAGCCCATACACCGGCGATGCGCTGGTAGACTAGGCGCATCAGGGCGGCTAGACCGAGATTGGTCGAAATGAGGAAGCGCACAAAGTGGGGGAAGGTCCGCAGCGACACGCAGTTGCTAGTCCATGGACAGTGGTGATCCATTCGCGGGATACAACGGCCGCACAGTTTGCAGTGGTGGGCTCGAGGAGGTTTCGGCCGGTCACATTTGTGGCACCAGCGTGTGCCGGGTGGACGTGGGAAAGAGGACCAATCGGGATCAGACTCTCCAGAAATCTCGGAGGGAGACAAGCCATAGTCTAGGTGACCTGGATCAGTGAAGCAGGTGCGGTAATAGGTGTAGAAGATCAGTACGGCGAGACCGTTGATATACTGTGTCTGGAATCGGGAAAGCGGTCCTGGTGCTAGATAATCGGGGGAGTCGGGATCGGATGACCAAGCAAAAAGGTACTGAGGAACCAAAGTAAGGAAGAGAATAAGTAGACATACAAAGGGCACTATGAGCCGTTGGATGCCGGGGACGGCGAGGAGACCAGCCATTGCGATCGAGAAGGGGTAGTCGAAAGAGCTATAATATAACTATTCGATATATAAGCAGAACAGAGGACGCGACATAACAGATAGCCGCTGTAGATATAACAGCGATTACCAGGCGAGCATCATGGTCCCAAGCTAGCGTTGCAGCTTGTTAACGAAAAGTAGGGGGTAGGAGTTCGACACACAGTACCTAGAAGCTTGGACACCTATTAGCTATCAGAAGCTCTTTTAGCTAGCGTGCAGCCATAAATATGGGACTGGGACTGGGACTGGGACTGGGACTGGGACTGGGGCTGGGGCTGGGGCTGGGGCTGGGTCTGTTAGTTTGTCATCATGACTGGGGTTTAAGACTTGTCGACTCCGCTACGCTACGCCACTGCTTCACTGGTAGCGCCACACCTTCACTGGTAGCGCCACACATCTTTCCAGGGGCTAATCTTACAGTATAGTATACACAGTATACAACACGCCTTGGCTTTATAACTTGCTTGGGGGTATTCCATGAGAATTTGACGAGTGTGAATATGTCTGTTTCTGATTCCACTTGCATTCTCTCTAGCCTGTCCTTTTCCTACACCTACTAGACCAGCTTTCTGGTCCCGCTTGTCTTTTCGCCTGGGCTCCTTTTACGTGTTTCTAGAGACCAACGAACAAGCTGCATACCCAGGAGAGACGGATGCGAACTGCGATTACCTCGTAGTGCAGCAAGCTCGTGCCTGTCCCTGCCTACCTCTTTTATGCAGCAGACTTTTCGCCTCGCTGGACGTTTTCTCTCTTTCCTTCGTATGCTTGGTGTTTTCCCATCGCCAAGTTCCTCGATATCACCGGCCTTACTTTCTTGCTCGCGTTGCAATCTGTCTGACCTGCGTGTCGTGTAAATCGTGCTCGACGTCCCCTGAACCCGATATCCTCGGACGGGCTTATCCCCTTTTTGTTTCTTGTTAAAAGCCCCATGCGCCTGTTCTGTTAATCTAGCCTTCGTTATCCTGTATTTCTATCTCATATCTAGCCTTCGTTGTCTTGTATTTCTACCGCATATCTGGCCATGTCGGCCTTACATACTCGTCTGGCCTTTGTGTCGCTCTGGTATGCCTTCTTGTGATACCCGTTCTTTGCGACTGAGCTCCTAACTGACCCACCCGCTTCTAGTGGCTTGACGTCTTATATATGGTCATCCAATGTCGTAACCAAGTACGCAGTCTTGGGTAAGTACACCTGCTCTAATGTCATGCAGCTTACTAACTCCTAATTCCAGATGATCCTCAGACCACTTTACTATTCGCTCTTTTATTGGCCTCTAGTATTCTTCGTTTCGCAAGCTTCTATGTTGGAAGAGTCCCTGGGGTCGGTGCACCAGCATGTAAGCCGGCTACTTGAACGTCAACGTGTGCCTTTTCTTATACTAAAACACATCCAGACGACCCCATTTCCACCAGAAAAGTGAAAGCAAAGCCAGGCCAATCGGGATCCCTGCTACCCTCTGGTGTGCCAGAAAAGCCATCGCCGTACCTTCAGCACGTGCTTATATTCTGCCTACTTCTCAGAGTAGCCTCTTTCCACTCTGTTAACAGTCAACAACAATGCTCATCCCCAGGGCTAGAACCGCTCTTTGGTCTTCTTGTTTTTATCTATGATTTTGCCTATAATCCCACCGATCCGCCTCCAGAGCCGGATGGTCCGGAAGACATGTGGGCCTCAGTGTGGGATGATTTCGTCGAGTATCTCAAAACCACGCCTTTGGCAGGTCTTTCAGTCATGGCATTAATTAGCCTCTGCACCTACATCACTACCACCCAAACTATTTCCTCGACCTATTTTTGCTCCCCTATTTCCAACAATGCCTCCTACATCGTCTTCTTACAGCTTGTAGGCCTTGTCCTCGATACCGTGTGTACGGTGCTATTGTGGAGAATTCTCTGGTGGGCTAAAACTGCAAAGGTTCGCCTTCGCATTCTGTCACATACACTCTTCATCACCGTTTTGGGATGTGGTCTGATGACGATCCATTCCAAGTACTTGACAGACCCTTCTCCGTTCATGGTTGCACCTGGAGTGGTCATCCACGACGGCTTGGCTCTAGCAATCTGGCTGGTATCCTTTTGCCAAATTCTGTGCGAGACCTCCTTGGTCGGAGCCCCGACACTGGTCGTAGCCGCAGTAGGGGTATCCGCCGGCGTTGTCAACATGTTAAAGCTAGGCTCGTGGCTACAGATATCACGCTTTTTTAGCATCTGCCCTCCGCTACTCATTCTTGTGGCGCTTGTTTTTCAGACAGTTTCTTTAGACTACAGTGTCATGTCTTTCGGCAGTCGTTTCACTATCTACTCTTTCCTCTTAACATCTATTTTCATATGCCTAATCATGTCTCTCTTCAGCACCGATCCCTTCCACAATCACATACTAAAGAGAATGATTTACGAGCGTCGTGTTGAGAGTCACCGCTGGTTAATACATGCAGGTACTAGCAAGTTTTCAAATGTTGCAGTTTCGGAGTACAAACTGCGGTATCACCGCGACCCGCCCCACGGGTTCTCTCAATGGTTCAAGTGGGCTATGGACCACAACGCTATTGTGATTGACAAATTTGACCAAATCTCTTCAGATCTTGCGCCGTTCTGGCACATCTCTCCTGCCGAGCTCCGAGCCCGGACCAAGGAATTGGGTAAAGACCCGGGTGTTGCGCTTATAAGCGTCAGGGACTCAAATGTGACCTCGAGCCTGCCGAGAGATTTACGGATTCCTGAGCTGGACACATTGCTTTCGATTATATCCGAGTTCGCTGAGCATTTGCCCGACCTCGAATTTGCCGTCAATCTAGCTGGCCATCCACGTGTTCTTCCAGTAGGCGCCGAGAGAATATATCCCTTTTCATTGTCGTCTACCACCTCCAAGCGGTCCAGGGTCCAGCCCAACCCGGACAACACGGATACTGCTGAGCCTAGTCCTGACTCCCATCTTGTCGACAAATGGAAGCAGACTGAGGCTTCCTATTTCCGCCGCATGTATGTTGATGCATGTCCTATACACTCACCAGTGTACAAGGGCCAAGGCTACATGCTTTCCAACCACTGTGCAGCCTGTGAAAGTGCGCACGGTACCGACTGGAGTCAATTCCCCGACGAATGGGATAAGGCGCTAGACACTTGCCTGCAGCCCGACTTGATGCATCTTCACTCTTTCTTCTCATACTCGCCTGCATCGCACCGCGTGTACTCAAAGCTCATGCCATTATTTGGCAAAACCAAAGTCGGTCCCTTTGGTGACATTGTAATTCCCCTCGACGAGCAACTTCCCGCCGACTTTGACTCGAGCCTCAACTTTGAGGATCGCCAGTCACGGCTTTTCTGGCGTGGAAATTTCACAGACGTTGTCGCACCGCAAACTCATGATTTCTCCCCCCTTGGTAGTGAAGCCTTTATACGTGACCAAGCTTTCCATGCGGATCTTCAACATCGTGCAGTACACTTGGTTAACAATGCATCCGAATCCCAGGTGTCAACTATGGTTATTTCTCGAAAGGTGAAGAAGGTTAAGAAGCCCAAAAAGGGCAAGAAGAAAGCAAAGCCAACGTGGGAGTTTGAATACATATACTCTCACATGCGCACTAGCCAACTTAACAGCCACCTCCCCTTTGACATGGCTTTCGATGCCTCATCACACGTCTGCAGTCAGTCCAAGGCGCGGGACCTCGCCGACTGTATTCGCTCCAAATCCGAATTCCGCTCTCAGCCTCAAGCTAATGCACTCGAGAATAAATTCGTGTTCCTTCCAGATGGCCCGCTCAAGCCAGCACCAGAAACACTGCAAACGCTACACTCAGCCAGCGTCCCGTTTATCAGCACCATCTTCCGCCAGTGGTGGACAGAGCGAGTACATCCGTGGGTGCACTTTGTGCCTATCGATCCACGCCTACAGGCATTACATAGCACGCTGGCTTATTTTACGGGATTGACTATCCCAGAGTCGGGGCATGAGCATGATTATGAACACGGAAATGCAAAGGCCAATGAAGAAAGCAGCCAAGGAGACGAGGAAGATGGCAAAGAAGCCAAGGGAGAAAGCAAAGAGGTGGACAAGGAAGGGACTGGATCAGAAGCATCGAGTCAAAAGGACCAGCATGAGCAGGATGAATCTGGCAAGGACAGAGCCGCTGTACAGGGAGCGGATGGTCGAATTATGGGCTATCCGGGTGCAGGAGTAACGAACGCAGACTCTACCGACTCTGAAGAAGATTCTGAGGCAGATGCAGAACCAGAGGCCAGGCCTGAGAAAAACGGCATTGAGATGAAGGCTGCTGAGTCGGATGCCCGATGGATTGCGCTTGAGGGCCGCAGTTGGGCACGCAAGGCACTTCGTAGAGAAGATGCCGGTGTGTATTTGTACCGGTTGCTGCTAGAGTGGGGGCGGCTAGTGAGCGACGACCGGGACAACGCGTGGGAAATAGCAGAAAGTACATAGGAGATTCGATTCACTTCAACTAAAAAAGTAACTCAGCCGGATAATTACATCTAGGGTTAGCATTAACCTAGGTTTAGGTCATGTCACGGTGCTAGAAACAAAGAAGTGCGGGCTCGGGTATCAGAGCCTGACCCAAAGAATGAAACGAAAAAGGCCTTGGGCTCAATAAACAAGCCAATCCTAGGCGGTCTTGAGGCAAACAAAATAGAAGACAATAAAGAAAGACAACGACAAGCGAACAGGGACGGGAACATGCAGAAGCAAAGCAAAGGTATATGGAGGTGAAGTTAAGGAAGCCAAGGACAAATCACAAGAGCCTTACCAAGCGAAGCTCTATTATCTCTTCTGCGTTACAGCCCTTAGGCGCTGGCTTGCGGGTCGGGGTCGAGACCGCTCTGCCCTGCCCATTCTAGCTTCGGGGTTCCCCTCTCTTGTGCAGAACATGTGCAGAGAAGATGCGCAAAGCTGTAGAAATCTGCAGAGGCGCAGGGAAAGGCGGATGCTGCAAAGCAACTCTGTATGCAGCCTGTATGCAGCAAGCGCCGCGGAAGCTTCCACCATGCTGAGCCGAGCTTTGGACTAAAATTGCGGCTTGATCGGGCATGGCTCTGGTTGGAGTCTTGAGTAGTGTGCAAAGTGGGGGTGGAGCAGGGGGAAGAGGGAGGGGGGGGGGGGGGGGGGGGGGCATGGAGTTTCAAGAGGGGTTGATGGGGGTGAAGTGGACCAATAGAAGAGTCTAGCCCTAGGGGGGTCCCTTTTATGAGAACCAGCTGCTTAGCTGCTTAACCCTAACCACTTGCATTTAGTTCGTGAGTTGCTGTCTCCTATCTCTTTTGATCCTCTTCCTCTAGTCATTCCTTTGGCTTGGTCCATTGTTCTGATTTCCTTCAGGAAGCTGCCAGGCAGTTCCACGCAAGGTTCGTCCTTTTTCTTGTGTCCTTTTCGCCTCGTGCTCATGTCTGTAATGAATGTGGGGTCTTGCCATTTTGAGCTTGTTCTTTCCTTGCTTCTTTCTTGAAATCTTGCATAACGACCCCACACAACAATTTTTTTTCACTTCCTTCCCGACTGTACTTTTTTTAATGTATTTGGATATCTGACTGCTGTGCGCTTCCCCCCTCTATTTTGCTTTATTAACCTCTACTACTTGATTCTGTTCTTCAATATATCCCCCCGACTTTCTTCTCAATTCACTTCTTTCTTTCTTTTCTTTCTTTTCATTTTTTTCATGATTTTTTGGAGGGCAAAAAGTCTATGAATCCTTAAACCCCAAAAAAAGCTCAGGCTTCCATCTAAATTTCATCGATCACGAAAAAAACAAGGCTTCGATCTTTAAGCTTCAATTGCTGTCCATCCTTTTCAGCCTCGGTTTCTAGGGGTGGTTTTCGCGCTTTCTTATTTAGCTTCGGAGATATTCAGCTGCGGCCAAGCCTTTACTACAAGTAGCCGAGTTCAGAACAAACGCCCGGAGGGCGATAATAGAACAAGAAAGACATTGACTGTATTGAGCCGAAATCTATTTTTACGAGGTATAGCCGCCTTTATCGGCTTCACTAGACGCCAATTACCCCCGATTTAGCCCCTACAAGCTCTTCCAAACACCTCCGAACACCCGATTCGACGCCGGCCGTCGCCAAACATGCACCCCGCTCCTAGTCTACTAGAGGCACCACCTAAGCACGATGAACGTTCATCTTCATCGACCAATTCACAGACTCCTTCTCCGCCTTCCGGGGGGCCACCATCACAAACTCCACAACTTCATGTAACTGATACTCCACCTGTAAAACAGTCACATTCGCGGCCAGGCTCTCCGTCAGTATCTCCTGAAGAGTCTGTTGCAGCGGTTGCCGCGGCGGCGGCTGTTGCCGCGGCTGCAGCGGCCTCGGCACTGCCCTCAGCTTCGAATCCGGCAGCAGGCACGGGGGGCGCAGTGGGTCCTAGTCTAGGGCTTGGCTTGAACTTGGGAACAACTCCAGTGCAAATACCGGGACAGCCAGCACAGCAGCAGCAGCAGCAGCAGCAGCAACAGCAGCAACAGCAACAGCAACAGCAGCAACAGCAACAGCAACAGCAACAGCAGCAGCAGCAGCAGCAACAGCAGCAGCAACAGCAGCAGCAACAGCAGCAGCAACAGCAACAGGACCAACAACTTCATCTCCAACAACAGCTCCAACAACCACAAGTACCATCTCAGACGCCACAACACCACCACCAGCAACAGATACCAACACACCCGCATTCTCACCAACACTCGCAACTCCAGGCCCAGGCCCAGGCCCAGGCACAGTCTCATTTGACACCAGTGCCCATGACCGTTGAGTCCACTACTTCATCGTACAACTCACCTTTGTCCTCTGCCCCAGTACCAGCACCCACTTCAGCTCCCCTCCCCCTGTCCTCTTTACCTTCTTCACTATCTCCTTTATCACTGAACGGCTCTCCGGCATCCACACCCTCGGTCGCTTCCGCCACTGCCACTGCTTCTTCCACAGATACTATGGCCTCTGTGGCTGATGATGCCTCCGTAACCTTAGCTCATTCCATCTCCACATCCATTCCTACGCCCACACCCACGCCCACATCCACACCCACACCCACACCCACACCCACACCCACGCCCGCGCCCATATCTATGCCCGTTCCAATCTCCCTCCCCGTTTCTGCCCCTGTCTTGCACCATGGATTGGCCACTCCCATCAATGATGCAATCGATGTGTCTAACAGCCGGCGTCCAAGTAGGAGGCGAACAGGCCCCCTCTCACAGCAACAGAGAGAAAAGGCCGCCCTGATACGGAAACTCGGGGCCTGCATGGATTGCCGGCGCCGTCGCGTAGCCGTAAGTCTTTCTTGAAGAAGCTTTGCATCAGATGGGCGGACAGTCTTAAACTTACGTGTTAGCCCTTTTTAGGCCTGGCTTGCATCTCAAACCATGCCCCGAAACTAACTTCCTTTCTGACCGCAGTGCAACCCTAGCCACCACAACATGACTTGGGAGGATGCCATCCGCAAATATCACCGATCTCATAGCCCCGCCATACAAGACATATCGATTCTAGCCGCAAGTCGAGCTCTTAGTCCTGCCCCAAACTCTAACTCCAATGCCAATTCCAATTCCAACGCCAACCCCCATTTCATGAACCACATCCCGCATGTATCTCACATGAACGTCAACAACCACCATTTGGTAGCCTCTCCTAACCAACACTCGCCAGCTTTGAACGCAAATGAAAACCACACTCTTTCTCCTAGCGTGGCTTCAAAACCCCTAACATACACTCATGATGTGTCTCCTTCGCAACAGTCTCCGTTGCCTCAGGATATGGATCTTGACCCCTCACCACTTCAACAGGCTCCTCGCACACCCCTTGGGGCTGACTCAAGAATTCGCACTCCTCTGCCGACGGGACCCCGGCTTGAAAAGACCCCCACACCGTTGCCTGGGGCTGAGATGATCAAGAGCGAGTTGCAGAACAATGTAGCCAAGATGTTTGCCTCGTCTAGTCGAACGCGCTACACAGCCGTCCATGCCCTACTTTTATATTGGCAGGATGACGATGATTATCACGTGCAAAACTCTGTGCGAGAATTAGCTGATGTGCTCGAAAAGTACTATAGGTACTCGCTCCAGATCCAGGCTATTCCATCGCCATCTGAAGAATGTCCCAGCTCATGGCGCTGGCTCTCGCGCAAGATCAATGATTTTGCCGAGGAAAAGGATACTCGCGATGTGCTTAAACTGGTGTACTACAATGGCCACACTTACTTGGATAGAAACCGAGATATGGTTCTTGCAAGGTAAGCCTATCAACAAGCGTTGTCCTATTTCTCAAAGTACTAATTTTGTTTCCTCCTCTCTCCCCCACAGTCCAAATGATCGAGATAAAGGATACGCTATTCGGTGGAGCGGCATCCAGCAGATTTTAGAAGAGGCAGCCTCCGACACGCTCATCATTATGGACGCTGCCTACTTTGCCTCGTCGAACATGGTACGGCAAAAGGGCGTTTTAGAGCTCATTGCCGCAGCCATTACCGAAGACCACATTCAGGCACAAACCCGATGCACCTTTACACAGGCAATCACCGAGCAACTTCGGACCCAGGCTTCAAGAGGGTTTCCTAGTCTTTTATCAGTAGCCGAGCTTCATGCGCGCATTCTATCCAACTATCCAAAGTTGATAGAAGACCGAAATCCAGAGCAAGAAACCATCACTAGCTTTCCGTCGCCACTGCACCTACAAACATCAGGTAGTTGCCTGCTTCCATCCATCTTGCTGGCACCGCTGCAGCGAAATACTCCGGCTTATATGCCTGAACCTAGTGCTAGTGCGCCTCAAGTCACATTAAATTTGCGGCTCGCTGAGGGAGACGTGGATGAGGAAGCCCTGATGGAGTGGATGCGGCTAATACCAGAAAGCGTTAAGGATGTCAAAGTTGAGGGGCCGTTTCGACCTCAGTGGCGGTGATTAGAAGAAGATTTAAAGAGGTGCAAAGGATCCGGAATAGGCGAAAAAGAAAGGATGCCAGCCAGTGCTCACTGATTGGTGCAAATGAACCTCATGGCTATTAACAAAGACATGGACGACAGATAAGTAGCAAGTGAGGGTCTTGGCCAGGAATTCCGTGGTTGATTGGATAGGGATAACGTGAGGATGAAGAAGTTTACATATGAACCAGCTGACGACATACTATACATATACAGTGAGACATTTACGAGTAGACGATCTACATGCGCATTCCCAGCCACCCAAACAAGAAATTTAAAAAAAAAAAAAAAAAAAAGGCCTATTTATTTTATTACGTCAAGTCCAAGCCAACCATTAACCACCAAATCGCAAAACAGACTCGAATCAACTCCATCCAACCAACCCTCAGCCTCGGGCGTAAATGTCATATGGAAGGAATATACAAAAGGAAGGGCAAGGGGACAAATGTACAGCAAAAGAAAACAGCTAAAATAATAGACAGATGAAAGAGAAGTACAGAAAGAAAAAGAAAAGGGAGAATATCACATACTATGTGATGAAGCAAATAATGCAATGAGGGGAGGGGGCGGGTGTTAAGGTTGTTTGAGACGAGTACTTGTGGTAACCCGCTAAAGCTATCCTTTTGTAGCCAGCATGGAACCAATCTAGAACATGTTGAGTAAAGTGGCTATGCCCACGGAAACAACTAGTATCAGACTGTCCATGGCAATATTGGACGAAGTAGCACTGCCTGAGTTGCTGCTACTGGCCGAGCTGGAAGACTCGGTATTTTCGGCGAGGAGGACCGAAGGTGTGTAGTTGGCTGGCGTGGTGTCAAGAGAGCCATCCCAGCAGTGTTTGCTGAAGCATTTCTGGCAGTCCTGTGGCACAGCCGTTCCAGTACGGGTGAATGAGCGGGACAGTGCAGCACAGGCAAGGCATGTGCCCCACGATGTCTGGTCCAGCTCGGACGAGAAGTTGCCCTGCGTAGCGACGTTGTAGGCATTGAGGATAATGTTGTCACGAAGCTGTAGCTCATATGATGTGGTAAAGGTGCTGACATTAGAGAAGTGCGTCAGCGGGGCATTGGGAATGTACACTATCAAAGGCGGTACGGCGTCTGAAGAAAAGTTGCTAGCATCACAGCCAAAGAAGGTTGGCTGCTGATTGAGCTTCTTGTTGATAAAGGTGTTGTCGTCGGGAATACTGGGAAACGGAACCTTGGCGCCGACTCCACTTGTGCACCGGTCATAAGTAGCACGCAATGCCGTGCCATTTGGCCAGTTATATTGGGTGTCAGCCGAAGCATCCAAGGCATAGATGACGTCAACAGCACGTGAAGACTGTAGCAAAGGCCAGAGCGGCAGGTTCTGGCCGTCCATTCCACCGTCGACGAGAGCCAATTCTGTTGTGTTGGACAGCTTGTTGGTGGACTCCTGGAAGTTGAAAAACGGATTGGGTTTGTAAGGTGCAATGTCATCCTGGTCACTGTCCAGTTCGTCAAGCACCTTGTTCACAAGATCTTGCTCAGTTGAAGATAGGCCGAGTGATGACGTCAAGTTTCGGCCAAGTACTGCATTAAAAAGCGACGAAGATGTACCCATGACAAAAGACGCGGAGTCGAAGCCACGGACGCATGACTCGCTGTCTGGTATGCTGCCGTTGGTAAAGTTTGTGCCTAGGTATCGTATGGGCGCAAAGGCCGACGGCGAATCGTCCCACGAGCCAAACTCGAGCGGACTGAACTCAAACACGGTCGAATTGAGCGATATCACGACCGTGCCCTGTTCACGACCTACTGATACGATGATTGGCATGGGGACGTCAGCCTGCATAAAATCAGACGAATTGGCAATTGATGAGAAGGTGTAAGCCGCGCCACCATTGGGTGCCGCTATAAGCTGGTAGGCTAGTGCACGGCCCCAGTAGTCTGTCAGAGACACTTCAAAGTCGGCGTCACGCTTATCATCGACCTCAGACTCCAGCTTTGAGAAGTAGCCCAGATGCGAGGATCCTAACACCTCTTCATCGTTGTTGGGCGGGCCCTTGAAAATGCTATTCTGAAATTGCCACATGTCTTGGTTGTTCTGCATATCACCAATGGTCGAGAAGTTGTTCATGTACAGTGAGCCCACGAGCCAAGAGCCACCCGATAGGCCAGTCAAGTATGTTGTAGACTGCAGAAGGCCACCGATGCCACCATTGTCTAGCGTGCCAGCTGTGCGGTTGTCGGCAGCTTTAAGCACACCGGCGCCGTACATCAAAGCACGATAGCCACCACCAGACACGGCAGTAGCAATACGGGGCTGCGCATTGTCCTGTGCGAGATAGCTAGCAGCATCGAAGCCGCTGATATTTGCACGCTTGACGAATTCGATAAAGGCGGCCTCGGTCTTGGGCTTTCGCAGCTTAAGCCAATCAGACTCTGCACTGGAGAGACCACTGGATGCAGCGCGAATCGTGGGTCTATCGGAGGGGCAATCAACGGTGGCAGGGGCGTAGCCGCCAGATGGAGAATCGGGGAAAGCACGGGAGGCAACTTTCAAGGCCGTCTCGGGAATTGCGGAGGCAGCTGCTGTGCTAGCACAGAGGAGTGCCAAAGAGATCTTCATCATAGGGGAGACAGTGAAGAAGTGTATGACAAAAAGGAAGAAAGGAGAAATTGCTGTGCGTAACGTTCGCCCTTTTTTTTTGTTTTGAACTCGACACCAGAACAAGCAATTGTAATAGGAGGGATAACCCGAGTCTTTGTTCCACCTAGGATTCTAGCGAGTAACAAATAACAGAAGAGGCCTGCTAGGAAGAAAGAAAAGAAAGAGAAACAGACCTAGGGACAACGACGGTGGGGGGAGAAGGATTAATAAGAATGATAGGCCCAGTCTGGACAGTGAAGATGAAAAAGAAAAGGCAAGACAAGAACAAGAGACGAAGGAGGAAATAAGAGAGGGAGGGCCTGGCTGAAACCGACGGGCACGGATTGTTGGATAAAGCCTGGGGAGGGGGTTTATATTCACTCGGTATTTCTGAGGCATGTACAAGCTTGATTGCCTTAAATAGGGTTCCAAGTCACAACAAGGACAAGGGCTATGAAAAGAGGCAAGGCGAAGCTTCGCGAATAGGAAAGCGTGGAGTGCAAGCATTGAGCTAGCAGCTCACCATTACTAAAGCTACATGGTATGGATTCCACACCCGAAGTGCGAGTGGTGAGCCCGAGCGGGTGGGTACACAGAGATGAAGATACTTGGTTGTATTTCCTAATGCATATGCAGCTAGACTATAGCGCTGGCGGAAGGGAGGGGAGCCTAAGAGAGCTAGGCGTTCACGGAACCCAAGGAAGTAACGTGAGAAGTAGATGATGGGTGGGAAGGGCAAAGTTGAACGAGGAGGCCTTGTGTAGGTTTTTTCTTTTTCTTTTTCTTTTTGTTTTCTTTTTCTTTTTCTTTTTTCTTCTTTTTCTTACATTTCCTCTTCCTCTTCCTCTTCCTCTTCTTCTTCTTCTCCTTACATTTCTCTACCCCCTCCCCCCTCCCATGTCTTACACAGGGGAGGTTTGGAGTTGCTGTCTTCGTGTTGTCTATGTTTTAGCAGCACAGACCATCTGCAGATCCGGCGTTGAGAGGGCTGTTAGTGAAGAACGCTTGGGCACACAGCTTTAATCCATCAGCAACAAAAGCTAGCCCCAAGGTTCGCCGGAGGTTTGCCCGCCCGAGAATGCGAAAATGGTTGGGTATTCAGAAGGCTTATTGGCTCCGCGGCAGGCTCGGATGCATATTCACGGATTCACTGCAATGATCAACATGGTGTGGGGAATAAAGGCCATTGATGAGCTGAGCTGCATGCAGCGAGGCTTTTGGAGTTGGCAAAAGCCAGCCACGGAATTTACCTAAACGTCGTCCACTTTACATCGCAGCTTCACTGTTGCAAAAAGAGGACCATGATATGAACAAGCATCATGACATAATCCTGCTAAACCCCAGCAAAAAGCAACGGTAAGATAATAGAGTTTTTTATTAAGGATGAGAAATGAACAGGCAAAACAGCCTAACCTACTAGAGCTGTCGCCTACGCTATGAACTCAAGTAGTAAGCAAATGGTAGTTGGTGGATGTTGCTAAAAAAAGGCATATCCTCATATTCCCAAGGCTTCCAAGAGCCTAATACAAGGGCTGTGCCAAAAGCGGGCTACAAAAATAGGAAAGCAAGCAGCCCTAATGTGAGACAAATTGGCCATCAATCGGAGTGACATTACCATTGACAGAATCTTGAATAGCAAGTTCATGATCCTCTGAGACGCGGGAGACAAAGCGGGTGGCATGATGGAGGAAATTGAGAGGGAGAAAAGAAGCGAAGCGAAGGGAGAGTACTAAGGCACAGCTCGCACCACACTCTTTAACTCACTCTTTCTTTGCTTGGCTACGGACGGTCCTGCGTGAGCTGATGCTATGCCATACTATCCTTATTCCGGCCGTGGTGTTCGCTTCCATCCTAGAACAGGCGCTTACTCATATATTAGTCATGGAGTTCTGTTTCCTGGCCAACAGAGCCTGCATCATTCGCCAATAAACGCGTCCAGAGTTATGCAAAGCGGGGCTACAGTAAGCAAGAAAGTTGTGCACACTTTGCATTTGTGCACACCAAGCTTTGGCTCCTTCTTTGTTTGTCGCTAGACTTTTTGTGGAGAAAGTAAACACCACAACACCTGGGATTCACGCATTTTTCGTGCTTCCGATCTCTTGAATACAAGGCCAAACAGAAGCATCAAAGAAGGCTACTTTGAAGCAACTAGACTTGGCTCTTTCATCTCTCATCTCTACGAGGCTCTTGTTTGCCACCGGCTAACTGCGTGTAGGCGCTTATTTCTGTTTCCTGATTGCCAATACACTTAACCGCAAGCATCATATACACACACGTTTTGCCTTTTTGCCTGTTCACTCACTTCGGAATCTCACCCCCCCCCCCCCACAAAACTAAACTAGACACTCAAAAAACGGCTTGACGATGCCTATTTCTCGAATAACTCGCGCCACAGCTGCCTCAAGCGCAAAATCCGGCACCGCAGCCTCCCGAGCTCGTGTTTCAGCAGCCTCAGCCTCAGCCTCGGCCTCAAGCTCCAGTGCCACAACTGCCCCCAATCCGCCCTCGCTGTCGACCGCCACCAAGCGCAAAACTAGAACTTATGAAGTCGAAGGTGACGACGATGGTAGCAGCAGCAACGCAAATGGCCAGGGCACTCTTGCTGCCGGCCCCTCCCGCCCACTACGCAACCCTGTTGCTCGTCCAACTACAAGAACCCGCAGCACAATGAAGAAGCCGGCCGATGAGCCACCCTCCCGGACAGTCCCTGCAAGAACTGCTCCCGCTTCTCGAGCTACCCGTACAACTGCCGCTAGTGCGGCTCGTGCCACGCGTACCACAGCCGCAGCGGCCGCACGAGCGGCTCCTAAAGCTTCAGCTAGGGAACCTTTGGCCCAGACTCGTAGTCGAGCGGCATCCACAGTGACAGCCACTGCTTCTGATTCTTCCTCAATGGTTGGTGGCCCAGCAAAAAAACCCCGTATTTCAGCGCCAACCGGTACTAGAATGGCTGCTGCAGCGGCGGCTGCAAAGAAAACCGTCTCATTTGCAGCTGGCGCAAAACCCGAAAAGGAAAACATCGCCCCGACATCAAATATAGATTCCAAGCCTGGGGGAATTAGAAGTCGTCCCATGCGGAAGGCTGCTGGCAAGCCTGCACCGACACCCTCAACAATGGCTACACGCAGCCGCAAGGCAGCTGCTCCGGAGTCGGCTGGTGATAAACCTCCTCTGGAGCCAGCCAGTATGTCCACGCTTACCAATGCTAGTATCGGCGATGCTGTGGATGAAGACGAGCTTGCAGCAGAACTCCTTGCGCCATTGAGGCAGAGCCCCAAGAAGAAAGGCCGGACAGGCGTGCTAGCATCCGCAACTTTGCCTGGTCCGGATACTACTGCTGATGATGGATTTAATAATCCCGTGTCTGCACCAGATTTCAACGCCGTCGAGACTGGTCAGTTGATGCTGACCTCGCCAGCCAAGCGGATTCCTCAACCACCTGTATCACCACAGGAGACGATGCGGTCACCCGCTAAGCGTGGTGCTGCTGAAAACATGTTCATCGGTGGAGTGATACCAAAGCCAGGACAAACTGCATCTTCAGATCTAGCTGCAGAAAAGTCAACACTGCTAGCATCACCAGCCAAACGTCCCCAGTCGCCCATCAAGGGCTTCGGTGCCGGTCCATCTTCACATGTCGAGTCTCAAAAACAGGGTCAAAAGGCCTCCCTTCTCATGTCTCCAGCAAAAAGACCCGGCTCTGCATTCAAGCTACCCACTAGGTCCTTTGACCTGTCGCAGGCCGTAATCTCCCTGCCGACTATGCCCGGAAGCCCTGATACAGCTGGTCTTACTGCAGAAGATGCTGAGGACAAAGGACCGGCCATGAAGCCATCCCAGCTCCTGATGGCCGGAGAAGAAACGACATCTGATCCTTTCCATAGCCGAGATTTACTTTTTAGACAGGCTCCGCCTAGCTTGAAACTCCCGTCTAGAAAGCCAAGTCCCTTGGCCTCCAAGGAAGATTTAACTGGTGATATGTTTGCCCCTGTCCGCCGAAGTCTTTCCAATGGCAACCAAATACAGACAGACGCCGAAGTTGACTCTGAGCACAGTGGTGATAAGGATGAAGAGCTGGGTCATGACCAACAGGAGAACTACCTTGAGGCCGATGCTGATGACAGTATAGCCTTGTTTGACGATGAGGCTACAGGCACTTTGACATTGACGGATGCTCAGGTGCAAATTAGAGAGGACGTTGAAATGATGTCCCCTCGTAGGTCATGGCCTTCTACTTTCAAGATGCAGGCTGAGTCGGGCAACGAAGACTCGGAGGGTGATTTAGCCGAGAATTCTCATCATTCTGGGGATGATGCTCCTTTGAATGGCTTTAAAGTGGAGGAAGATCAAGAGAAGCATCATGAGGAAGAGGAGACAATGCAAGTAGAAACCGATTCTACTGACAATGTCAAAAAAGCATCCACTCCCAAAACTACCTCTGCGGCTACTCCTAGGGCTACTCGTCAGCGAACCTCTGTAGCCACCCCCAAGGCCACCCCCAAGTCTACTTCTGCTGTCAAAACTTCGGCCGCGTTTGGCCTACGCTCTCGCGACGTCGACCCCTATGCTACCGTGGACAATGACTCTGACTCTGACTCTGACGACAGTAGCCGACTACCTCATCCTTACAAAAGTGCTCCTGAAACCCCCAATGTTTCCCGCCAGCTTAAACCTAGCCAGACCCCGGGAGCTGTCAAGGGTTGCATTTCAAATGCTTCAGATGGTTTCACTCCTCTTGTGAACCGCCTTGATGCCTGGACTCCAGCTGCCCCCATCGTTCACTCGTCAGATGCCTCTGAGGATGAGGAGCATGGCGAGCATGATGAGAGTATCGAAAACGAGGAGCATGAAGAGCATGACGTCAAGGCTCCCCATGATCATGACCACGACGAGTTTGACGATGATGACATGGAAATGGAAGACGACAATGTCCCAGGCACGCCTCATTCCACACACTCGGCTAGCGATGCTGGCTACGCCCACATGACACCATCGTTTACTGAGAGACAACATGAGGACGATGCTGATATTGATGCTCACTTTGATACTACCAGTGAAAATGAGCCTGAGCGCGATGATAGCGAGGATGAAAAGGATGATGACGTCTCAATGCTAGATGAAGATGGCTTTGATGATGTTGACATCACCGAGGAAGATATCGCTCTGGCCATTGAGGCCCAGGAGATGTCACTCCTTGGGCCCGAAGATGTTGAAGAGCTCAACCGCTCGTATGAAGAGCTCGAAGAGGAGGCTGCGAGATATCGTATGCAATATGAGGGGGGCGCCCAAGAGTGTGGAGAGGAAGTGGACAACGTCGATGAGAATATGGAAGAGGGCGTAGAAGTCGATATTGACCATACCGAGCACAGTGGTCCGCTCACCGAGGGCAACGTCGATGACGACACCAATGATGATCACGAAGAAGTCACTCCAATCCCTCCTGTCACTCCAGCCCGTTACATGACGAAAGAGTTCCACACTGTATCTAAAGTTCCACTCAAAGACGCCGACGAGCCCTCTCCTTCGCCCTCAGACCGCCAAACACAGTTGAGGGCATCTCGCCCCTCTATTCAACGCCACTCCATTGGCCATGCACCGGAATCTCCCGCCCGCAATACTGATACCATTGAGCCGCCCCCTGTTACGCCAGCTCGCTCTCAAAGCTCGTGGTCCAACGCAACCACCCCACTTCAAACCCCTGGTAGCCGCCTCAATGATGATGCCCTTCGTGGAGCCACCATTTTTGTTGATGTGTTTACAGCTGATGGAGCAAATGCTAGCGCCATCTTTGTCGAGCTGTTGACACAAATGGGTGCCAAGTGCGTATCCGAGTGGGCCTGGGATCCGCAAGACCCAAGCCAGATGGGCAAGATTGGTATTACGCATGTGGTTTTCAAAGACGGCAGCCAAAGTACCCTGGACAAGGTTCGTGAGGCACAGGGACTGGTGCACTGTGTTGGTGTTAGCTGGGTTCTCGAGTAAGTTTTGCACGAATCTTGCAATTTCCTCTTCCTTCTCTTGCTAACCGTAATGTATAGCTGCGAACGTGACAACACCTGGGTAGAGGAACCCCCCTATTACATCTACTCAGGCTCAACCCCACGCAGTGCCCGTCGTAAGACCACTGGCATGCTCGGCTCCCCCACCACCCCAGTTCGTACTGGCGCACGGCATCGTAGCAGCCGTCGCCAAAGCACTGTCTGGGAGCGGACACCAACTGATAGCGACAAGGGCGTCCGTGATGATACAGATGGCTCTACCTGGCAGCTTTCGCCTGTTCCTGTTACGCCGGCTCCTGAAGCCATTTCACGCTACGTTGCCACGCTAGCACCCGAGACCCCGTCCCCTAATGACCGCAGCGAGAACTACGGCACGTACGGGGTAGAAAGCACAACACCTACAGACCCTGTTAATGACGATAGCAATACCGCCATGGATGAAGAACGCATGGCAATGCTGCAACGGACATGCCCACCGCCCAAGAGACGTGCAGTCTCTGGAAAAGCGGAAAGTAGCAAGAAACCAACTGTCTCATGGGTGGTGTCTCCAGAAAAAGAGGAGCCGAAGAACGTCATGATGCGGCTGCTAGCAGCGCGCAGAAAGAGCCTACAGTTTGCCCCCAAGGTGAGCAGTCCGCTATCGAAGCAATGGAAGCAGCGGGAGAACTAGGAAGTCTATACGACTTAAAACTAGCAGTCGACTTTCGGTGCAACCCGGGGTACGTTACGGTATGGTACGGCACAAAATGGCATGGTATGGTAGGCCATGGGTGGCGCCGTTTTAGGGACATTCCCATGAAAGAAGGTATGAAATCACGCATTGTTTATATTCTAGCAAATGCATTAAGAAGGGCGTTAGTCGAGCTGCTTTCTTTTTGTTATACTATTGGTTATTTCTATTTGTTTTGTAACATTTCCCTCGTTTTTTTATAAAGAAGAACAAAGACCTGCCACTGCCAGTCTGCTTATGGTCACGTCACATTCGTAAATTCCGCGACTCATTGTTTACATAACAAAGCAAGTTTACTTGTGACTTTGGTTACACAAGGGTCTGTCTATTGTAGTGACTTTCTAACCCCAAGATAACAAATGACGTGGACAGTAAGTAATGCCTGCAACTCTTTTTCTCGTTCACCCTTCTGGGTTCACTTGTTTGTTTTCTTCCTAACCCCCTTGTTGCTGCTTACGTTCTTAATAATATTTGCCGAAATGAAGCTTCGCCCTGTTTTGCTTGCGGCAGTGGTCATCTCATCTGCTTCATGTCTTAGTGATAAGACAGAGCAGAAACCGCTTGCTGACAGCACTGTCAGAGACCAGAGTGCTAATGTGCTCACGCCGCTCAACCTGCATATCCCCAGGCTTGATTCCGCAAAGTCTCTCAACTTCTCATCCTCGGCCCCACACTTGTTCGCATCGGCTGCTAATCTATTGCAGCAGTGGAGCAATACAATTTTCCCCCATGGACAGACGCTGGCGGTTGTCGAGGTCCCGCCGTATGTGATGATGTATCACGGGCGTCTGGATGCTCAGACACCGCAGAGTCCGGAGTGGCTTGCCTTTGATGTCGAAATGGCCTACGGTATTATGGGCTCCACACGCAGCTCCTACCTGCTCACTTTCCAAACTACGCGCCGCATTAAATGTCTGTATTTCGATGGCGAGTCGGCCACACCCGCGGGCCATGGCCAGCTAGACACTCAAATGCTGCATATTTACGGCAATACAAGCGGGCCTGGTGACGACGGGAGAAAAGGGCGCCACCCCAGCCCCGACCCCCTGGATGCAGAGTACGCGCGGGCTGCAGGCTTGTGTAATTGGATTGAACGCGAGAAACTGGGCGGGCGTGACTGGGGAATTGAGGGCGTGGTTCGTATGAATGCGGGCTTCGAGCTGATCTGGTGCGACTTTATGAGTACATCGCTTGAGCTTATGAGTCGCCTGAATGTCTCGGCACCCTTGATGGGGGGGGCAGGTGACGAGGCGAAACAAAGCTCTACTATGACAGATGAAACAGAAGTGAGGCCCGGTTCTGTCTCTAGCTTTCTCACGACTAGGGAAAGTCCTGCCCCTTCTCCGGCATCTGAAGAAAATCCTGGCGATGTGGAAAAGTACTATCCCATTCCCGCACAGCCTACAAGAACTGACCGCTCGGCAAAGCCGACTGGAAACATGCCGCCGCCCCACTGGCGCCAAGCACAGGGCGAACCGTTTTTGGATGCACAGGCTTGGGGCTGGTTCCTCAGTGCTACATACCACTATGGCTCAACACGCCATGGGCCTGGAAGAGGTGAAGAACGCATGTCAGTTGTTGGTTGTGGTGTGGCCAGCTACTACTCCCCACTTCTAAGCAATTCGGAGGTGCAGTTGAGAGAAGATGAAAAGTCAAGATTGAACTTGACGTATGAAGGCCGTTGGACGGGCGAACATTTGTCGTTAGCGGGGCAAGAGGAGGGGCTACTACAACTAGGTCGGAGACGCAGACGTCACAGCCTCAGCAACGCGACAGTCTCAGACGCCGAAGCCATGCGCCATCTCACGGCCGATATGATCCGGCGGGCTTTGGATGATGATCGCGCGTGCTCTGGAGTAGACTGGGTCGGTATCACGCACGAAGTTGTACAGCGCACAGCAGCACATTTAAAGGCCTTTGAAGCAGTGGCTCTTGCCTTTCCGGCCGTCATTGAGAACATAACGGCCGTAGCGCAATGGATGCATGACGTGCGCGGACTCAGCCACATGTACATGGTGCCGTTTTTGGAATATCCCAGCATGACTTTCCCACCAGAGACCTTGGATCATGTGTGGAGCATGGCCTCCAAAACGTTCAAGGCAGCGTTCACCCGGTGCAAGCTCCACTATACACGGCGATTAGTAGGTCGGCGTCTGGTAGTAGAGGAAGAGCATATGCGTTGGGCGGTCGAGGAGACAACAGGGGCTATCTGTAGCGTCCTCTTAGAAGTGGGTTTCGAAGTGGAAAAGACGGCTTTGGATGGCCGTGTATCCAAGACGGCGGAAATACTTAGACAAAGAGGGCTACGCTGGCAAAGAGCTGTGGCAGAATTACGGGCATGGTTAGGATGGGAGGGCGAGTATCTGGCATGTGATCAGGCATGTGCGTGGGATGAACGGTGCTATATCCCTATGTGGCCGATGATTCCGATAAGATGGGGAGACCACGGACCAGGAGGCCCAGGAGGCCCAGGCGGCCCAGGCGGCCCGAAGGATCCGGAAGGGGAACCGCAGGGTGGCCACTGGGGTCTAGATGGCGATGGCTCTGACAACACCCCGGGACATGGAGCCCCAGCAGGCCCGCCGTCATTGATAGCTAACGATGAAACTGATTTGTGGCAGCCAAAGTGCATCAAATCCAGTTTTCTCAAAAGCAGGTAAATAGAAAGGGCACTTCATAGACCAGAAAGCAGCTTGGATTAGCCGTCCGTTTTTTTATTCAACTCTTAATTCCTTGCAACTATCTCCAGTGTGTGTGCCCCATGGATTGTTTGAGAAACGACGAAAACGATCGAGTGTCTTTCTATGCGCTGACAAAGGCAATCATTGCCTTGACAGCATTGCCGTCGTGTTGCTTCAGAAGTTCCGTAGCCTTGGGCTTGGTCAGCTCCAGCTGCTCAGTCTAGACATTATGAGTTAGATACAGTGTTCCAAAGTCCCCGTTAGCGCATGCATCTGCGACTCACCAGCAACAACACATCGGCCTGGTCGACCTTGACAGCCTTGGCCGCCGTTTTGGCCGCTCCGCTTTTGGACAGGCCCTTGACTGCCTTTTTCATGGCGTCCTGGTCCACGGCATTGGCACTGTTGCTGTCATCAGTGCCATTAATGTCTAGGGCTGCCATGGCCGACGCCGCCTTGCGATCCTCGGCGGACTGGGCCGCAGGGTTCTGGGACTCGTCGTCGGCATCCATAGTGTTGGTGGGCTTTGCACTCATTTTGCTCGAGGAGAGGAGGGGAAAGAAGAAAGAGAGTGATAGTGGTGAAAAAGTGTAGAGGGTGAAGTTTGAAATGCTCCAGGACAAGGCTGACATCAAGAGGCTGAGAAATGGAACTTGGGAAAGCCAAGCCTTTTGCTTGACATCGCGGGGCCTAGGGTTAGTATTATCCAAGGGTTTGGAGCTGGGGCGACTGTCCCTGTGTTGCTGCGGGTCTCAACTTACACCATCCCATCCATGCCTCTGAGTGACGCCCTTGGCCAATTCGATTCGATGACACAAACACTTAAACCTAAAACGCTCATAGAAGAGTCACACATAACTTATGATTCACATGTGCATACGGACAGACATACGTTTATGGAAAGATAAACAAGGCTGGTCTCGGTAAATGCAGTAGCCGTGACTCCAAGTTTGATAAAGTAGCATACAGGGTCTCAATCCTTCCAACTTACACAATCAGCAGGGTGTTTGCCAATACTCAGATACGTGAGGCGTCATTATATAGCTCACCTCTCCTCTCCCCCCTCATCAGGCAGACAGAAGGCAGGTTTGTCTGCCGTTGTCCTCTCAGCAAGTCGCGTTGTGCTCCCACATTTTCTGCGCCTTTTCTTCTCCAATTCGTTGTCGCCTCTTGCCCTGGCCGTCTTGTTCGCCATGTCTGAACACCCCAATGTCAATACCTGTCCTCAAGACTGGTCGCCTGCTTCGTGGCGCACAAAGCCGATCAAGCAGGCCCCACCCTACCCCGATATTATCGCGGTTTCCAAGGCTACGACGCAGCTCAAGCGTCTGCCGCCCATCGTGCATCCCAACGAAATCGCCCACCTTAAGGACCTGCTGAAGGACGTTGCCCAGGGAAAGGCGTTCCTGTTGCAGGGTGGCGACTGCGCTGAGCTGTTCGACTACTGTGAGCCCACTGCTATCGAAAGCAAGATCAAGCTCTTGCTGCAGATGAGCCTGGTGTTAATCTGGGGAACGGGCAAACCTATGGTGCGCATTGGACGTATGGCTGGACAGTATGCAAAGCCGAGAAGCAGCCCTACCGAAGTCGTGGACGGCGTGGAAATGCCCTCGTTCCGGGGTGATATCTTGAATGGACATGCCATTGACGAGCGAGACATTGATCCCGCTCGTCTAGTGAGGTAAGCATAAACAAGACCTTTCCGCCCATTCTTCACATTGGCCATTTCTCTATACGTTGCTAACACCAACCGTTGCAGTGCCTACAACCACTCTGCGGCCACTTTAAACTATGTCCGCGCTTCCCTAGCTTCAGGTATTGCTGATCTCCACCGGCCCCTTGACTGGGGCCTGGGCCACGTGAAGGATACAAGTCTCCGTGCACGCTATACTGAAGCAGCCAACTCCATCACCGACATGATTGGGTTCCTACACACTATTGGCGCAGATCGCCTAGACAAGCTCGACACTGTGGATCTATTTACCAGCCACGAAGGTCTCCTCCTCGAGTACGAAGAGCCTCTGACCCGTCTTGCAGAGGCTCCGACTTCCTCCCCTGGCAAGCAGACCTTATACTACGATACGTCGGCACATTTCCTGTGGATTGGCGACCGCACACGGCAGGTCGACCACGCTCATGTTGAGTTCTTCCGGGGAATTGAAAATCCTATTGGTGTCAAGATTGGCCCAACCACGCCGCCAGAAGACATCATTACTCTCTTGCGCATTCTCAACCCTGCGCGCGAGCCTGGGAAAGTGACGCTGATCACGCGCTACGGCGCCACCAAAGTGCGCGAACTTCTCCCAGCCCATATCCGTGCTGTCGCGAATTCCGAGTACGCGAACAACGTGGTTATTTGGCAGTGCGACCCGATGCACGGCAACACGCTTAGCACTGGTGCTGGTTTCAAAACCCGCCGCTTCTCAGATATTTTCTCAGAACTGCGTGAGACACTGGCCGTGCATCAAGAGATGGGCAGCTATCTCGGCGGTATGCATCTGGAACTGACGGGTGATGCAGTCACCGAGTGTTTGGGTGGCGGTGCTGGGTTGGGCGAAGACGATTTGTCAACGAATTATAAGAGCTTTTGTGATCCGCGGTTGAATGAGAGACAGGCACTAGAGTTGGCATTCTTGGTAGCTGAGCATTACCGCAAATCGCGGAAGCCTGCCGCCGCAGGGATGAACTGACACAGGCCTAGGTACAGGAAGCTTAGGAATTATATAACCAAAGAATTGAAAAAAAAAAAAAAAAAAAAAAAAAGAAACGATTGATGCCATACTTGCATGCACGTACGTACTTCACCTTGGAGAAAGACTGCCCATGGCATGGCAGCCTTTTATTATTCTACATATACAGGAAATAGTTGTGTTATATCGATGTATTCATTGTATACTTGTTACAGTCGGCTCCTGGCCTCATTGGCGGCACCCAGTCAACCAATAATGATAGTCTGAGAGCCCTCGAACACATCGCCGGCCTCGAGGCGCGTCCACTCGCGCACTGAGCCGGCCTCAACGCAGAGCATGCTGCGGAAGCCCGTCTTGGGCTCAAAGTCAGCCATGCCAGCGGCCTTATCAGTCCACGGGTTCCAGACAACGACATCGGGCAGCTTGTCGCGCACAATGCGGAAGGACTCCTCACCCGCTTCATTGACGATGATGGGAGTTGAAGGGCCGCCAACTGGCGTGTATACGCGGTCAACTTCCTTGGCAATGGTGACGGCACCGGCCTGCGTCTGGGTTGGGGGCGGGTCGACCTTGTCGATGAATTCGGCCCCTTCAAGACCGGTGATGTCAGTCTTGTTGATGTCCTAGATGGAGGAGGAGGCAAAGATTGAGAGTCAGCACGTGCAAAAAAAAAAAAAAAGAGGGAGGGTCGTCGGATCAGCAGGCCGTAGTGGCGCGGGTCTTATTTCTCTTTTTTCTTTTCCCCAAGACATGCATAGAAAAACGTACATCAACACGCAGATATGTGTGCAAAAGCATCTGGCAGTCAAAGGCCTCACCGCCCTCATTAGTAATCACTAACGAGGTGGTGAGACTCTCCCGGTTCAGAGTTACGCTGTATATCAGACCGAATGTGTACGGCCACAGTGCCTTGCTGGCGGCGGGGATAGATTCGGAGGAAAGTGCAAAGTCGAGCTTGACAGAGGAGCCCTCGGTCTCGCTAGTAGATTTGCCTAGATAGTCCCACGTCGAAGTGCGGGCAAAGCCATGCTGGGGAAGCTTTGAGGTTTCTTTGTGGTCGGGACGGGTGCCAAAGACCTAGACGAGCAGAGACAGGTAGGTTAGAGAGTAGAAAGATGACAATGGATATTGGCGGAAGCGGCATTGGGACGGGAAAGCTGCAGAGAAGGAACAAGTCGACATACCGGGAACACCAGGGGAATACCGCCACGCACGGCCTTGCTTCCATCGAGTTTAGCTCCCTCGCTGAGCCATAGCTTCTCCTTGTGCGTAGCGTCTTTCCAGCTAATCACAGTCGCACCATGCAGCAGAACCTCGACGCTCTCGCCAGTCGGAAGCACGGCAGAAACGCGCGAGTTATCGTGGGTGATGTTGACCACGGGCTGCGGGGGCAGGCCGGGAGTGCGAGCTAGGGCTACGGGCTTGCGGGAACGCTCCATTTCGGGTAGAGCAAATTGGATAGTTCGGCGGGGGAGGGAAATATGTTTTTTGGGTGGAGAAGAGGAAGAAGCAGGGGAGAGAGAAGACGCAGAAGAAGAAGACGCAGAAGAAGAAGATGCAGAAGAAGAGGATGCAGAAGGGGGGGAGGGTGCAGAAGTAGAGGACGCAGAAGTAGAGGGCGCAGAGATAGAGGACGCAGGAGTAGAAGTAGAGGAAGAGGAAGGTGGAGCTGGAGGGGTGAGGTAGCAGCTTGGATGTGCTACCTGCACAAGCCTGGACGACATAAATGGGCTTGTAAGAGGGGACAGGGACAAATGGGGGGGCAAATCAGACGTGAGGCAGTAGCAGAAAAAGGCGGAGAATCGCTTGGAAACACAGGGGTTGTCAGAACCAGCAGCAGCACACAGCAAAGTAAGGACAACAAGCAATGAAAGAAACAGACAGACAGGGCAATAACGGGAGGAGAAAGAAGCGTCAATGATGTAATGAAAATGAGCAATTTTAGAGGCAAAAGAAGAAGGAAAGAACGGTGAAAAAATGAAAAGAAAATTTGGACAAAAGAGAGGCAGTTGCTTTGTTTGCAGATAAAGAGTGAAAGAAGACGAAAAAAAAAAGGAAATAACCGATTAACTAAGAAAGAACTTACGACGCTCATTATGTATTGCGAAATAGGGAAGATGGAGCATGGCGCTGGACTTCTTTGGTCTTCCAAGGCCAAACTTGGAAACTACTTCACTAGGACTCTTGAATCTGTTTCAGGCGTCAAATGGGGAGGGGAGGCAGAGGGGGCGGAGGGGGTCTATCTTTGACTTGGTTTGAATGTATTCTACGAGGGTCTATCTTGATTCTCCCTTGGACTACACTACATACATGTATCTATCTTCCTTGCCGCAGTCAAGCTCCAGGGAAGTCAGTCGATGCTGGTTGTCGGGTGAGCTCCAGCAAAACACCAGGAAGCATCTTGCTCTCTACAGCGAAGAGAGGGGCAAGTCGACGACTAAAGCTGCGCTTTTCTATTGCCCATGATACCAGAGCCTTCCACTACACTGTCAGATATGCTGCTTTTCGGCCGGCATCTGGTCCTGTTTCAGAGCCCCTGATTCGCACAACTTCCTGCGCTTCGGCTTTTCCTGCATGCACAAAAAGAGCAACAAAAACTAGATCGAAACCCTAGCGGCTTCATTGTCCCTCCCCTTCTTGTCGCCCGCGCCGCCCTGCTCCCACGCCATGCTGAAACAGCACCAAGCTAACTAATTGCTTATGAGGTCACTTATAGACTGATCAAACTGAGGAGTAGAATGAAGCCCGATTGGGCCAACAAAACAACAACAACTTGGTATTGCCTGTATATATTGCTGTGCGTGCTTGAGAAACAAAAAGAACAAAAAGCTGACCACAAAACACCCATCTGCATTGTTTCCCATCTTATTAGCTTGGAAGAACACAGCGTGTAGAAGGACCGACAATACCAATGCACAGCCAACAGCTGGCCAGCCGTCTTGTCCACCCAAAGAACTCCAGACTAAAACTCCCTCACCAATATAGGCGCCAGACAAGGACGACGCTGCCCAAGAAAAAGAAAAAAGAAAACAACCAATATGCAAAAAGGCTCAAAAAAGCGGCAGAGAACAGAGCTATACGCGATAGCAGTCATGTTCACGTCCAGTGCCCACAAGATGAAAATACAAAGTAAAAAAGATCGGACTTGATGTGACGTAAAATTTACCAACCTTGCTGCCATTCACCTCCCCTCGTTCCTCCTCCGGCTTCACCCCCCCCCACTCTACTCTCGCCCCCGTCTTTCTGCATCGTAAAGCTCGCGCTTGAAATCGACAAACAAGTCTTCAATTTGATACATATCCTGGCGTGAGAGACGCATTTGCCGTAGACTCTGCAGTCCATTGCGGAGAAGACTCACAATGGATCTCGGGTTCGACGATGCGGAATTTCCTGCTTGCGCCTGCTCAGCATCCTCTGTTGTGCTATCGGCAGCAATAGGCTGCGGTAGTTCGTGCAGCTCGTCAGAGGTTTTAGCATGCGGCATCAGGGAGCCAAGGTTCCCAATTTCTTCTTCCGCTTTGAGTGCGGCGGCAATCACGACTTCAGTCGAAGTGGGTGCTTGGAAATCAGTATTCAGTTCCTCGTTGTTATCCACATCCATTTCGTCGTCGGCAGTAGCATTGTTCTTCTCGGAAACGGAATCTACCCGGCCATTACCCAACCTATTTAACCCTCCCCGCGATGCGGCAAGCTCCGAAAGAACCTGAGACTCAGCCTCTTCATCGCTCACAGTTGTAGCTTCAGAATTTACTATGCCAGGCTTCTTACGCGTTGCGGGCGTCGGCGTCATGGGCATCGGCAGGATAGCGCTGTCTAGAATAGGGGCCGGATCACTGTCGGGCAAATCACTAAGAGGACTCGACAGTTCTTTAGACTCCTGTTGTTTGATATCCGGCTTCGGCGTAGCCAAGGTTTCCGCCTCGGGCGTCGATTTAAGGTCAATGTTATCGAGAGAAACTTGGGTTTCAGGGTCGAGCTCCTGTGAAGACTCAGACTCTTGACAAGCCTCCTGTGTATGTGACTGAGTCTTATCACAAGATGCATCATCCAGGCCTTCTTCGGTGGCAAGTCTCTTGCGTTTGCGGCTCGAGCGGTTCGCTCCGCGCTTACGCTTTCTTTTCCTATTGCTGCGAGTCGAGGGCGTAGCATTGTCATTGGTATCATCATCTGCACCAATATTCGAGCTACGTGGCCCGGGTGTAGACCCAGCGCAGCTAATCCGAGTCGCACTGGCGGGTGTAGCAGGAATAGATACATCATCGGCAAGGTCGTTGTCATCTCCATGTGTAGTAGTAGTCGCCTCAGTCCAAGCCTCTTGTTGTCCAGAAGCGTCGGGTTCCTGGGGCGATTGCTCAGAGACAGCAGTTATTTGGCGTCGTTTGTGTTTACGCGCAGAAGGAGTCGGCGTAGCTTCAAGTAGAATCGAGCGATGGCGGAGAGTCTTCTCGCTAGTCCCACATACTTGCGATGGCGTCTCTGGAATTGACGAGCGTCTTCTACGCTTACGGCTGCGTGTTGCGCTCTCTGGCTCTACAGGCTCCTGTTCAGATTTTATCATGGCCTCCGTCTTCTTTAATTTTTCATTTACCCGGTGGCTAATGCGCTTCAACGGGGAACTCACCGGGGACGACATGTCACCAAGACTAGGCATCGGCTGAGATCTAGAAGCAGAGCGAGTAGTCATTGTAAGAGGAGGTAGTTGCGAGGTTGACTTGCGAGCTGACGAATAACTGCTGCGCTGCGGCCGGTTAAAAGCCTTGGGTGTCAAATCATCTTCATCTTCATTGGCAGCTTCGGCCTTGATATTCGCCATTTCAAACAGAGATGACGGGATACTTGACGATAAGAGACCACCGACGTGCAAAGAGTCGACATCCGTTATTTCCTGGTCCTGGCTTGCCGAGTTTTGACCTTCAGCAGCGCGTTTTTGAGAGCGTGTTAAACGCTGGGGTTGAATAGGCGAGCTGTTGACAGGAGATGAGAACTCGGGCCAATCCTCCTTCAAGTGCGCATCAGGTCTGTTGTGCATATCCGGAATAAGAGGATACCGACGAACAGAAGACTCTTCAAGTGGCGAAGATGGGACATCAGACATGTCCTGATCTATCAAGTTTACTTTCGAAGTTCGAACGGGGGTAGGGGTGGACGAGAGGTAGTCCTCATAAGAACGGCTGGTTTTAGGCGTAGACACAGGCTTGTCTTCAAGACGGACAGGAGTGCTAGGAACAGATCCATCGCCATCAATAGCTGACTTTTCAGCAACCAGTTGGCTTGCATCAGATGTGGCAATGCGCAGAGTAGATGGGACGAAATGGGAATTTTCGCGTTGGCGATCACGGACTTCACGCTGTCTCTCAGTCAAGACCTGGGAAGCGCTTTCATCATGAACGTGCCCATTATCCGCGGCCTGGATCGACACAAAGTCAATCTGGGAATTGTCATGACGAGCACGAGCTCGAGAATTGTTCTTGTCCAACGTCTTATTAGTAAGCGACCCCGCAGCTACAGTGGTAGTAGATGCGACAACAGAGGCTGCAGGAGTATCCGCGGAGCCAGTCGTCCCAGTTGAAGGCCAAGCGCCACCATTAGACGGCATAACGGGTGAGATTTCCGGTATACTCGCGTTATTAACAAAGGACTGCGTGTGACGGAAGCTGACAAGGCTGGCATCGCCAGAGTTTTGAAGCCCCGGAAGAACAATGCTGACATTGTTCCTCAAGTTAACCAAAACGTCTTTTAGATTCTGGGGATATTCCAAGTCGTCGACATTTTCGTAGAGACGATTCCACATCGAGACAAACATGTTTACAATATCAGCATGGCTACTCTGGAAGCCTGCACACAAAAGGGGCTCGAAAGTTGCCAAGGGAAACTGAGCTGCGCCATTTCGAGAGAGAATGGCGCAAATATTCGTCACTAGTAACTTTGCCTATATTCATGTTAGCATACTTAAAAGTTCCCCCTCCCATAATATCGGGATATTTAATATTCGTGACTCACAAGTACGTGAAGCGGCCCATCCAATTGTTTCTTCTCATCTCGAACCCAATCGACCAGACCAGGTTGGAGGGTGTTGGCAGTCTGGACCACCAAAGACGCCGAGCACCGCTCAAGGAACGCATCCAAGTCACGAAACAGAGAATCGACAAACTGCTCCTGGTTGTAGTCATGGTATTGTGTGTATGACTTTTTCAGCAGGGCATTCATCATCGCATACAGGTTGCTAAACAGTTCCAGGGTGGACACTTTCGTTGCAGGAACGCCCCAAAGTCGCCGATGGGCACTCTCGACCGCCTGTTTATCCGAAGGTTGGCATGCATTTCTAACTACTACAATCGCAGCCATGAGAAAGTTGAGAGGCGGTGCATCTTTTGTGTCCTCTAAATGACCAAGAATAAACTTGGACAGAGGCTCCAAAAGCGCAAGCGCCATACCAGTCGAACCGACAAACTCGTATATATTCTGGGCCAAAAGCTTAAAGTACCTCTCCCAGTCGTGCCAGGCTAATTCAGGACAGCTTTTAAGACCCAGCTCCAGTGCCCTGGTCATGTTTTTGTACTCACGGCCCAAGGGTACATCACTGCTTGACTGGTCCATGCCGGCTTGTGCCGGCCGTTTGGAAAGCAGTGTCAGAACAAAGGTGCGAACAGCAAGAAGCCATTCATCTGGAAGCATCGGACCACTCTTAGTAGTCAGCTTAGACTGCATCAATGCAAGTACAGCCAAGGCTTCTTTGTCGCCTAAGAAAGGCTTGAACACCGCTTCTAGGAACTCTGCGTATTCGGTGCCATCCTCGATTCCGGGAGGGGTGACACATAAAGTAGAAAGAAGGAGCTCAAGGCGGTTGCTCCAAGGCTTTTGAGCAGCGCAGGGTGAAAAGGCGTCTCTAAAGCCAGTCAGAGTGGCTTGTCCTTCGACCGTAATTGGCTCCATGAATGGGAGCAGACCGAGCCCATCAATGGCCAGCATAATGTAGAATTTCATTCCACAAAGAAAAGCTGATGACCGGCTAGCTCCCTGGACCTCTGCTTTAGGGACGCCCTTCTGCCACAAGTGACTGATCGTTGCCAACACAAACGACAGATAGTCCAAGGTTTCGCTTGAGACTTTAATTTCCTTGGCTGCTAAGCCACAGACAGTTGTAGATAAGACACAACAGAGCTTGTTTGAACAAGAACTGAAGTCAGAAAGTTGGAGAATTTCATCCTCTATTATAGGTATCAAGACCTTGCCGACTTTCATGAGGTTTCGTCTAATCCAGCGAGGATCCAAGCATGGAATCATGTCAGGATCAGGATACGCAGCGGCGCCCAAGACCAACTTTTCATCCCATAATCGAGGAGTAGAAGTGTCCAGTAAGCTGCACATGATGGAAACTGCACATTCCCGTGATTCGGAATGGGCCTCCGTAGAAGTCATGGCGTTGAAAAGGGGAAGTGTGAAGTCCCAGTACTTGTCAAGCAGCTTTGTGGGCGTATTAGCACCAAAGGCGTAATAGTACACACTACACACTCCGCCAAGCACAGCCTTGCGGAACTCGGCTTCACTTTTACGGCCAAACTGACGGCGCGACAGCTGGCTTATGTAAGCTCTGACAATGGCTTGTGACAGCATTCGCCCAAAGTAAGCTTCCTGTAAATGGGCTACGTAGATAAACCGGCTCCAAGCAATGTTAGCTTCTAAGCGGCAGGCCAAGTCTGATGAGTTAAAGCACGGGGGGATCAAGTTCAACCATTTCGGCAGTGCTTCCCACCGATCCAACGGTCTGCTTCTTACTAGAAGCATGACAATAGTCCAGATCTTGGACACCATACACATGTCCTTAAGTTTATTATCTTCCCCTGTGCCGCTGTCAGCATCCTCAGCCGCGACAGGCTTCTTGGAGAACTGAGCCGAGAGCTTTTCAACATAGAAGTCAAGGTATGTTCTGGAGCGCTCAGTTTCTTGGCTAGAAAATAACTGCAGCACCCGTACGGTAATATCCTTTTCCATTCCAAGACTCAGAGCAGCTTCATAGCCAAAATCCATGGCTGCATAGCGGACCTCCTTGACAGAGCTCAGCATATCCGTAAACAAATCCGGCATCCATTCGGGATGGGCTATCATGTGTGACCGGCACTGCTTTATTAGTCGCTTGTAGATACGCGCTCTGAAAATGAGGATCTTGCTGCTCCCCATGTGCTGATCAAGGTTATGCAAGGCTATTATCAGCCTCCGTAGCCGTTCAGATGACATGACTCTGGCGGGGAAATTTTGGCTAAAAACAACCTGCATAAGATTACGGATGACTTCCTTCCCAAGGCGGCGATCTTCAAAGGACTTGGTGCAATGCTCGATAATAAAGATGCCGAAATCTGCGGGAATTGTTGCAGATATGCTGGGAAAATAAAGGAACGTCAAGAACATGAGTAGGGCATTGATCACGAGGGAATGATCTGTCGGATCGCGTGACGGTGGTGTCTTAATATCTCGTTGCAGGAACTTTAGGATAATGCCCATTTTTTCGTTGAGAGCCATGCGGTCTGGCAGGTTATTTGAGGCCTTGAGCGCCCGGTATAACGTAGAGTAAGCTTCGATGCGAGACGTCTTGTCGGTCCCATTGAGTTGCTTAATGGCCGAGTCCAGCATGACTGCTAGGCTTGCCGTGTTAGGATTTAGGCGTTCGATGTGTACGGGAAGAGGAGATGCCTTGAGAATGCCTTTAAGTGGCTTCAAGGTTCGTGACGGAAGAAGAGAGGGCGACGGTCTAAATTCGTCGGTATCGTAAATAGGCGCGTCCTGATATTGCGCCTTGCCTGAAAACACAACACTTTTTGGTATCCGGCGCGTAGACTGTTCACCGCCAGGGGTATGTGGTGATGTGATTTTGGGTGGAGAGAGACTACGTAATGCGCTGTTGCTGTTATCGGCTGATGTGACGTGAAGCGCGGCTGGAGCAACGGAAGTAGAAGATGGTGGCAGTGTCGGTAATGAGATAGGTATATCGGCCATTGAAGGCTCTGGCTTTTGTGTGCTGATCTGGGTATTGCAACTGTCAATGGCAATGGTGGAGTCGACGGTATCTTCCGATTCTTTGGCCTCAAGAGGAGGAGTCGGCGACTGGGCTAACGATGATCTTATGGCGCCAGTAGACGAGGGCTCTAAGGAGACAGCTGCCATTCTGGTAAGAGGCAAGGCACGGGCACTGGGAGGGTAAGGGACGTGTCGAACAAAGAAGTGGTCGGTACAACGAAGAGCCCAGGAACGGAATCCAACCGGCTCATCAGAAGGCGAGATGAAGAAAAGAAGGAATGGATGACGAAGACGACGGCATGTATTGTTTTTCAGCCAGAGACTTATAAGGGCTCAGGTTTTAATCAAAGCATGGGAGCTATCAGCTCGCTGCTGTTGTTGTCGTTGTTGTTGTTGTTATTGCTTGAGGGTATCAAGGTATCAAGTAATCTGGCGTCGGGATACTCAGGGAACGGCAAGATGGCAGTCTAATATAAGGGGACAAAAGAATATGAAAGAGACGAAATAATATACAAGAGTTGCGAAGAACGAAAGATGAAGGGCGGGCCTCGCTATAAAACACGGGTATGAAGCAAGTAGAAGAAGACAAGCTCGCCTACGACGAAATAATTAGAAGCAGCGACGAAGAAGCCGCAAGGCTGCGAAGTTAATCTCGAGGTGCCCTTGTCAATTTGTCAATTGCCCACATAGTATTGATGCCACTTTTTGCCAGGCCAACCAGTAGAGTCTGTGAACCATGCGGGCTTGTCCCAATCCAGAAAACAACAAAACAAGGGCAAGCAAACATTAGTCTCTCTGCGTTGCTGTTGAAGCTAGGGCAGGGCAACGAGAAAAAAAAAACATTAATAAAAAAAGCAATGCTTATTAGAGGTTGCATGAACTAATACGCGTCGCGTGGCTGCGTAGTTCGCGTCTGTGAAGCTCATGTAGAGCGTGGCGCTCAGCTGTGGCGCTTTTTGCCAGCTCCTACTTTGAAGCCTAGCTTTACAGCACCCCCTTGCTACCTTGCTGCTATTGTACTCTAGGTAGCTAGCTTTATGTTACTTTTATGCATTTTAGCCGTCAACCTGTCACCATGCAAAGCCATTCCTTTCTGCCTCAAGCCTTCCATTCCTCATTCTTCTCTTTGTTCTCTCCCGTTATACTGGGACCAAAGAGAGCAGTATGTCAATGCAGGAGGACTCCTGCCAATCTACAGGAGCCCTGTCCGCTATAAGTTATAGTAGATTACAAGTGATTTTAGCCTAGTCAACCCCAGTCAGATTTTTCTTAGTCACTCATTAGCCCTATGCCACCTACAATCCCTATCAGTGCGCGAAGAAGTGCTAAGCACACTACGCTACCCAAGACGCCTTGCTGGCCTTTTCCTGTGCTATTTTTACCCTTTTTTTTGTCCAAGTCTTTTTTCGACTTTGTTTTCTTCTTCCCTCTTCAGCTGGCAACTTCTTGTCTTCATACGTCGTTCTAGCTCGTCTGTCCCCTCCCCGTCTCGCCCACAATGGAAGCCCTCACTCCTCTCGTCGACTCGATCCGTCCTATTCTGCAACCTATCACGCAGAACTTGCCTGAGCCCATACGCGACCTTGGAATCTCTCTGATTGGTGACAAGTGCTACACGTCACTTCTGCTTGACATCGACCATACTGATGAGGCTTGCATCAAGCTGGGTGTCTCCAAGGCCCTAGGAATCGCCATCGTGGCTGCTTCGTCTATTGTCAAGGTACCTCAGATTATCAAGTTGATGAGCTCAAAATCGGCCGAAGGCGTGTCTATTGTTGCCTACAGTCTTGAGACGCTGTCGTATATGATCACCTTAGCCTACAGCAATCGAAATGGCTTCCCATTCAGTACCTATGGCGAAACCCTCATGATTTTAGTGCAGAATATCATCATCAGCATTCTCCTACTCTGGTATAGCGGTCGGCCTGGAATGGCTGGCCAGTTCGTTAGCATGGCTGGCATTATCATGAGCTGCCTGTGGAGTCCGCCTTTGATTCCCATGGAAAAGTTGGTGTATCTTCAGGCTGGCGCTGGTGTCTTGAGTGTGGCCAGCAAGCTGCCTCAGATTGCTGCAATTTTTACATCTGGCACTACCGGTCAACTCAGCGCCTTTACCGTAAGTTTACCACATGGCAAGCCATCTATTTCTACCAAACGCTAACGTAAAGCTTACCTTGCAGGTTTTTAACTATCTAATCGGCTCGCTTACCCGCATTTTCACCACCCTACAGGAGGTCAATGACAAAACCATCCTGTACAGCTTTATTGCCGGCTTTGCCCTCAACGTCATTCTGACTCTCCAGATGATAATTTACTGGAGCGCCACACCTGCGTCCGAGAAGAAAAAGAAGGTCAAGGCTAATGCTACTACCAAAGAGCCCGTTGCTGTTCAAGCTTCAGCCTCTGGTGCTTCGATTACGCCCAAGAAGAGTGGCCCAACCACCCGTCGCAGAGGCTAAATACCGGTATAGAGTTTGATTTGTTTGGTGGTAGAGTTTTTTTTAATTAAGTATACAAATGCTTGTGCATTCCAAATTTCATCCAGAACTGTCTATCCTCGTGTTTATGATGTATTTCAACAATGGCATTTAGTCTTTAAGCCATGATAAGTTCGTAACATCTTCACATGCCATCAAGCAGCCTTGACCCATATAGTGCAAATTCCATATTTTGCACAGTCCACATATTTAAACCCTTAATAATATGACCTACTAGGGTAATCCCACGATTCTACATCAGAGCCTTGCGCCATCATTGTGTTGACATTGAAGTCATTTTATTCCTTGAGCCCAAACCTTTTCACACAATCCCCATCCATCTACATTCAACACTCATCTCGCAACCGACTATATTTGCCTTTTTTTTTTTCTTCATCTATCGATTCTAGAAGCAACGCAACGCCCAACATTGGGCTCCCGCCGGCTGTTGCTAGTCACCATACTTCATGCTAAATCGAATTCTCGGTAATCGGGCTACTCGACTAGCCCTGAGAAGCGCTGCCCGTCAACATGTTCCTCCCCAGACTGCTATTCGCGTGCAAAGGGTAGCTTTCCGCTCCCCGTATCGTCCACTGTAAGCCTTATCCTCAGCCTTGGTCTTTGCAGCTAGTTAATGCTTAGTACAACAGACGCTCTTTCTTTTTTTGGACTGCAACATGTACTGTTGCAACATTTCTCTGGACGGACTTGCTAGACCCGTACGTGTTTGGTGATGAAGAGGAAGAGGACAATTCGCGGCAACATGATCACGGCCATAACCGAAACCATGCCCCAGAGCAACCTGGAGGATCGAAGGGCCAGAACGGGGGACAGGACCATGAAGATAACGAAGGAGAACATGAAGTCGAGGGTTTCTTTGTGGCGTTCCCATTCACTACGCAAGTCTATCAGCCTGAGCCTTATCGCGGGTCGGACCCAGAATGGCAAGAATACATCAAGTTCAGTAAAGACAAAGAGCTTCAAAAGGAGCTTCGGGGTGAGATATTGTGATTCCGAAGCCTTGTGTGTCAATGTACGCCGTGCTGACATGTATCTCAGACAACCTTCTCAAAATTGTCATTAAGAAACTTGGCGCCGACGACAAGCGATCAAAGCTATACATGAAGTCTCCGCGGCGGTCGCGCATGTGGCTAGACTACCAATATCCTTCGGCTCCACCTCCGGAATACTGGTATTCTGGGTATGTTGACATGAGAATTGGAATCCGATCAACTTGTCATCGCATCACTAAGTTAACATTTTATTTCCCGTAGCATTCTTTACGCTAATGATAGCATTTACTGGACTAATGCAAAGGCGGAATCCAAGCTCTCCATAGATCTGGATCGCATTATGTACCCACAACTTGTCGCAAGCTTTATCTATCAATTTGCCTTTCAGAGTATCGTTCGGTACTACGATAAACTCCGCGCAGTTTGGTATCCAGATACCTCACCACCCCAAAGGCCGGCAATCCAAACGAACCCCGTCAACCAAATACTACCTAGTCAAGACAAAGACTTCAAACTGGTGTTAGAGGAAGAAGACCCAAGCAAATCGACCATTGTGGAAAAGATCACACGCTTAGCTCTTGGCCACGCCATCGCCGTCACGGAGCCAATGAAGTCAACCTGGAAACAGTTTGGCCTAGCACTGCAGCGCAAGTGGAGTGGGTACAAATACCCACCACCCCGTGGCTCAATTATGCTCACGGGAATGGTGGAAGTTGAAACTCCTAAGGTTTGGGTATTAGTGGACGTATCGGCATTTTGGGAGCCGAAAGAAAAAGAGTTCCATGGGCCATCGATGGTGGTGTCAGTTAGAGGCACTTTGCCCAAGGTACAGGCACCATTAAGGTAAAGCGGAGTTTAGGTCTACGTAAGAGTGCCCCAATATTGATTGGCATTAGCACCTTGAAGCTTAACAAAAGGGTATAAAGAGCGCGTGGAATTATAATTTGAAGTCAATTTACTAGTTTGTGACCTTGGAGGCGGCGACTGCTACATGCGGCCCTCTTTGGTCTACACGAACAAAATTTTGCTGTAAGCCCTAAGCAGCCAACCAGAGAAAAGACTTCAGATAGAGCAGATGCAGCAGCGGCAGCCGGCCACAAGTACGAAACATGAGCCGAGCCGTCTTGATTTGAGAAAGCTGAGCCTACGAAAAAGAAAGCATCAAAATGTAGCAAGTGTTATCAGGTTGGCCATATGATGACTTGGAAGGTATATGCCCTCTTAGGTATTCAGGACTATTGAATATGTAAATTCACTTCGTCCTTTACCTCCATCCGCTGCCGCTGCCGCATTTGATCTATCTGCAGTCTTTTCGCTGACCTCGCAGCAAAACTCTGCGTAAGTCCAAAGGGGGGCGGGCGTATGGAGTTATCGTCGTAAGGCTGCTTGCTTACATAAGCAGGGGAAAGAAAGGTTCTCACAGATGGCAGCAGCTGGCAGAATATCGCCCGCAAGGCTGTGATGCTCAAATTATTGAGCCAAATCCTACATACTCAAAGCCTCGCCAATTGCGACCGCGCAACTCTCTTGCTCCCATCACCTCAAGCCCACTACGAAATCGACCAATAGCCGCTGACGAGGAATACCGCGCACTGCGTATCCAAAGGACAATTGACCTGTTGTTTCTGATAAAGGGCACCCGCTCTCTTCACATATCTACACACGACCGACAGCCATGGGTAAAAAGAAGCGCAGTTTCCCCGATGTCGAGGAAATACTTGCGCGCCCATGGTGCTACTACTGTAAGCCGTATTCACACACCTACCGGAACTAGAATTTCAATGCTAACCCTGATTACAGGCGAGCGTGACTTTGAAGATCTGAAACTTTTGATTTCGCATCAAAAGGCCAAGCACTTCAAGTGCGAGCGATGTGGTCGTCGTTTGAACACGGCCGGTGGTATGTTTCTCTCAATGGATTCCCATAAAGGGGCCTAGTTTGTCATTACTAACAATGTATCTTGTTTTCCCATCACAGGTCTCGCTGTGCATCTGAGCCAAGTTCATAAAGAAACGCTGACTGAAGTCGACCACGCGCTGCCCAACAGACAAGGCTTGGAAGTTGAGATTTTCGGAATGGAGGGTATTCCGCAGGAGATCCTAGAGCAGCACAAGACGCGGATCGTTCAGAACTTCTACCAGGCGCAAGAAGACCGACGCATTGCGACAGGCAACCCGCTACCTGGCGACGGCAAGCACCCGCCTCGTAAGAAAATCAAGATGGAAACTCCCGAGGAACTCAAGGCTAGATTACACCAGTACGTTGCTCAGCGCAAAGCTGATAAAGCTGCTGGCATTTCGCATACGGACCAGCCAAAGCAGCTTCCACAGACACTTCCACCGCAGAACGTTCCCGGTCAATACGTAAGTGTGATCCTGATTTCCTACTAACTATAAGCACCGTGGCATTAGAATACTAATACGATGAATAGCCTATGCAATATCCTCCGCCAATTCCCGGCCAAGCACCTGGTTTCTCTGGCTATGGTGGTGTTGCAACTGGATTGCCTACGCGGCCGTCTCAGCCCAACTTCTGGCCGCCACCACCTGGTGTGCACGTCGCGCCGGGCGCGGTTGGATATCCCGCTGCGCCGCATGCAAATGACGACATAGATGACCTCATTCGCTCAGCGGAAATTGATGCCCAGTCTTTGCAAGCAGCGACGGCAGCACCACCAGCAGAACCGACTGTTGTGGAGAAGAAGAAGAAGGATAAGGGTGTGCGTATGATTTACTCGGATACAGAGGTTAGTCCGGAGGAGAAGATGGCGTTGCTCCAGCGGTACGCGTTTGTATCAGCCGAGGCGTAAGGTGGGGAGAAGTGTGGAAGAGAGGTTGGTGGGAGATAGCAGCTTAGCTTGAGCTTGCTGAAAAGGGCAAGTATGATTTGACTTTGAGCTTCTTTGCATTTTAGTTTGTCATGTTCTTACAACAAATCTGACTCTATGGTTTCTTATCATGGCTGCGTGCGTATCTGCCTGCTCGTTCTCGGTCCTGTCCGAGTTAACAAAAGAGTGAAGGGAAGTGAGGGAGTCAAGTCGTTCCAAACAAGCAAAAAGATGGAACGGTGATGGCAAAAAGCAAAGTCAGAATCTCCCCAACTGGGAATCGAACCCAGGTCACCTGCGTGACAAGCAGGTATGATCACCACTACACTATTGAGGATTGAAATTCTGGTTCATGATAATTGCCACAGTGGATGGGTTTAAAAATGGAAAGGATCCCGGTTTTTTGTGCGGGTGGGATACGTGCATACACATGCAACGCAGACCACCCCCTGTACCACACGACAATAGACGGCACTATAGACAAGACAAAGGCACTGCTCCCTTTCGGGAAGGACCGACCGACCCACTCGTAGAGAAGCTGAGCAAGGAAGAGGCGGCCAAGGCCCACCTCAGCCTACTCGAAGAGGAATCAGAGGACACAATCTGGGTGTACTCTGATGGTTCACGCAACAG
>JAXHKN010000077.1:0-68602 GCA_038407165.1 Ceratocystis variospora | reverse complement strand
TGTCAAATAAACATGTAGCTTAGTGTTCGAGTGTGTCCCGTGTGCTGCTACTTGTATTTGTATATGCATATGGTAACTGCTGCAGGTATTTGAAAGTATATAGGTGCAAATTATTGCACTAGGGTTTTGGAGTTATATTATTATTGATTGCTCAGAGCAAAAAGAAAGAAGGAAAAGAAAGAAAAAACACAAGAGAGCAAAGACGTGAGTCATTTGTCTGTTAGCCGTAAAGCTGAAAAGCTTCAAAGCAAGTCATATCTAGTTAACAAGAATCAGGGTACTAAATGACACACGCGGGCAAACAAACACCAAGCATGACAGATAAAAGCAGACAATGGGGATAAAGAAACGGATATGTACAACGAATTGAAAATGCAGAAAAACAGAAAAGATATAATCAGAGGAAACTTTTTTTCCGAAGGAATAATTTTGAAATGCGAGAAATGCTTTTTGTTAGCCACGGACAATGAGATATAGACAAAGATTCAGCAGTCTTGGCTTTTGACGTTAGCTCGTATAAAGCAAAGCAAAACCAGCTAGAGAAAACGAAAAACAGGAGAATATTCAAGCTTAGCCGATGTCAAGTGCATATCCCGAGATTCGTCATGACCAACAAAAAAAGCGTAGGGAGGAGGAAAAAAAAATCAAATAATAAAAAAGGACTGAGACTGAAAATAACGAATGTGTCGATTCATAAAAAGGTAAAAGTTGGATTGGACCCTAAGTCCACCAGTAGAAGAATGAAGGAGAAAAAAAAAGAAAAAGTAAGAAAACTCCCAAGAATCAAATGTGCTCCACCAAGAAACCCAATAAAGAAAATAAAAGCCTCATACCACCGCGTGAAGGAAAAAAAAAAATAACGATAGAAAATAATAGTAAGTCTTGCGCCATGTTTGACTTGTCACTGAACTATCAGCTATAGCATCTCTTTTGAAAAGATGAAGGCGTGTGGTGCGTGTGTGCAGCCAAAGACAACAAGAAAATGAAGGAAAAGAAAAAGGTTCAAGAAAGAGAAGAAGAAAAAAACGGTATCCGCAGTCTATCGGGACGCCGGAGTCCAATAAATCATGAAGCCAGTAAAACCGAGAGTAACGCCGAAACAGTGCTGAGCAAGAAATAAAATGTTGCGGGAAAAAAGAAAAGTGTCGAAAAACAGGTAATCATAGCAAGGTAGCTTTATGCGTTTTGAGAAATGGCCCTAGACTTGGACCAGAAACTGAAAGGAGAAAAGAACAAAAGAAAAAAACGAGAAACAGGACGCAGTGAAAAGTCAGTGTAGAAAAATAAAGAGAAACCCCCCATAGTAAAAAGGACCTAAAAGGAAAGAGCGACACGAGTTTCATGTCAAGATGCCAAGGGTATCATAGGATGCGATGCTCACGCCGTAGATGCCAGTCCAGTTGAAAGAAAAAACCGATGACACGAGCCCGGAAGGAAAAAAATGAAATGGGGGAACAAGGGAAATGACAAGGTGGTGCAAGAGAAAGGGTTCTGGCAAATGCTACGGCGTCGAGGCAAGACGAAAGGAAAGTAAAGACTCAAGCCAAGCAGAAATGCATCCCTGTCGCCTAGCCCACCACAGCTTGATAGGCATGAGCACCACCCAAGTAGGTCTTGTCGGCAACATGGCAGCCGGTACAGCAAGTACAGTTACCAGATGACGGTTCCCATGGGCTGTACGGATAGCGACCACTGTAATTGCTCGTGCGACTAGGATAATTGCTGTTGGGCCCTTGGCCAGAATGGTGGTAGCTTCCGTTGTATTGCAGTTGTTGACCAAACCACTCATTGTAGCGCGAGTTTACAGTGCACGCAGAAACAACGTGCTCGGGAGTGGCATACCCCGAGTCGGGAGGCGTAATCGGAGCATTGTGGTTGTGGCAGGAAGCACTACTCCAATCGTAGTGAGCAGCGTCCGACTTGGTGCTGTAGCGACCAATGTCGAAAGAGCCACGGCCGCTGGAATAAGAAGAAAGAGGCGAGGTAACACCCCGAGCATGCGAGGGGAAGGCGGTCTGGATAGTAGGCAGGTCAGACGGCTTGCGGGCCATAACCATTACGCGTTCCGCAGCGCGAGCCTCCTCTTCAGCAGACTTGCGGCTGGCCAACCAGGAGTGCCAGTCTGAGAGCCAAGCCTGGTAATCCTTCGTCTTATCCAAATTGACGTACAGCTGCCAGTGGCAGGCGGCGAGCCACTCAAACTCAAGTGTGTTGAGCTCCGAGACAGGAATAGAAGTGACCTCAGACCACGAACGATTCTGGAACGTGTTGTCGTCGAGGAACTTGCTAGCAAGCAGCAAAGCGACGGTGAGATAGCGCCAGACCTCGCCTTCACTGGCCTTGTAAGGGCCGTGGATTTGAGGATTGGCCTTGATGGTGTTGATCCGCTTTGCCAAGTAGTTCATACCAAGAAGAATGGTAGTGCTAGGAAGTCGTGTCGCAGTAAGTATCTGAGTAACGAATTTCCGGAACCGATCTGATACTGGAGAATCAGGCATGACTACACGAACAGCCATTTCAGCGACGTAGTCCGTCATGTGTTCAACCTCGTAGTCGAGGACAGCACAGACACCACCAGGCATCTTGTCGACGTTTCTTATGTTGAAAAAAGATAAATGATTGTGTAAGACAGATTTTGCAACTATTCAGCGACTGAGTAGCGGAAAATAGAAGACGCGTAGGGATCAAGTATCCGAGGCTTTGATAATGACAATTTTAGGTGTCGAATAATCAAACTCTTCTGAGGGGAGATCCTGAGATCGCAACAGAGCAACCCGAAGTCGTTTAGGGAGAATAGGAAGATTAACGGGGAGGTTTCCACGTTAGTACTCGAATTTAGCCATGAAACTTCGGCTGCCGACAAGTTCAAAAATGGGTTCAGATGTATCTTCTCGCAGAGAAGCGCAGGCGATCAGGGCAGATATCAACTTTGTTTTGTGTTCGATAGGTGAAGGAGACCAAAAAGGATACGATCTCTGCGTTGATATCAAGTGGATAGAATGAATACAAGCTAGGGAATAGAATGCTAAAATTCTAGAGCATGTCGAGTTAGTGGCCGGTTAAATACCAAGACTTGTAAGAGGTTTTGGCACTCAAAGACTTACCTAAAGCTGATGATTTGAAGGGTTATGTTGAACTGAGGAAGAGAGGAAAGAAAAGGACACCACAAAGCAAATGCTCAAGACAACTCCTTTTTCGAAACAAAGAAAAAAAAATATACAGGAAGTCGATGTCAGGTTGGCGCAGCAGGTCAAGGACTGAAGGTACTGAAGAAGAAACAGTAGGCGGTGCTTTACGTTATAGCCACGATTATGGATGAGGAAGCAGGAACTTGGCAAATAACTTTTGAGGGGGATTTCAACGAGTCATGTAGTGACGGCAAAGTACTTGACTGAAGGGGGTGAGGGGGGGGTAGTTCCTGGGTGCAGCAGATTCACGATCGAAGTCGTAAAATCTAGATATCAAGCTGGCCAGCAAGGAGCAAAAACAGAAAAGAAGGTCGAGTACAAGACGAAGACAGTAGAACAGAACAAACGAAGGGTGATAAAAGAAGACGAGCAAAGACAAAAAAGAAAAAGGAAGAAAAAAGGTAACCGTACGGCTAAGAGATGCACACACAAAACCTGTGGAAAAACCGTCAACACAATAACGAAAGGGTCGATGGTTTTGATGGGAATTGTCGAGGAGAGGTGGTACGATGGTTGTGATCTTCGTTGTTTTGGGCGGAGGGGGTTGTTTTTAGCACAGAGCAAAAAAAGAAAGAAGAAAGGAGAGGAAAGAAAGAAAACAAGGAGATCAAGAACACATGAGAAGAGAAGGGCTTATGGGCCTGCGAAGAATAATAAACTAAATGAGTGGAGTGTACAAGTATCAAGTACACAGGTACAACAGGTACACAGGGTACACCAGGAAATGTTCTACTTTTCTATTTAGTCAAGCAGCCTTGATTGTGGTTGGCTGGCCTGTGTCGTGTCTGCCTTTTTTTTCTTTTTTTCTTTTTTTTTCTCTGCTTTTTTTTTCCTAGTGGGTAGGATAGGAGGAAGGCAACTGCCCTGATCAGGGGTGATGGCAACAGTGACGAAGAGGAGTCAGCCAGTCGCTGCCAGAAGTCGGGGGGGAGTAAGAGGAAAAAAAAATTCACTTGTAGCGCGCAACGGAAGAGGGGAAAAAGAGAATCAATAAATTGTATAAAAAATAAAACTGCAATTGTTCCCTGAGAAGCACCAGACCCAGGTTCCTTCCTCCAACATTATACAGGCGCGTGAGATCTACTATGCACCCAGTATTGAGTAAAAGTGGAGCATAATTGAGATGAGGGCAAAGGGGTGGGTGAGGGTATGTCTGAGCTCCTACCAATGAGCAAAGGTGTGTTTTTATCATGGACATACGCCTACTGGGGAGAGGCCGCGGAAGGGGCGGTGGATGACCCCCATCAAGTGCAGTTTCTGAAAAGAAGAAAAATGTTGACTTGCCCCCGTCCCTTCCAATGTGGCAGCGACAAAGAGCGAGAGAACCCAGGTCAGACCAGTCAATGTCCCCAAGCCCGCGCTGTTTTCCCAGCTCCCTCACTCCAAATGATTATTCCTCCCATTTGTTTCACTGTTGCTGCACCTAGGGTAGATAAAAATGGCACATTGGCTGGCTGGTGCGAATGAGGGAATGACTTTGGAAAATTTTGTCTTGTCACCAGACACACTAAGTTCTTGCTTGTTTCTAGGGTTGAAATGCTGCCTCCTTCTGTTTTTGTCGAGCTTGCAGCAAGAGGACAAACGCCGGGAAAGGTCTAACAGCAGGGAGAGGGCATGGTCAAGAAAGAGAGGAGGGCGCATATTCCCTGTTTCATAGCAAACCGTCTACTCTGTCCTGGCTGCTGAAAACAGCGCTCCTAGAAAACATGCTGCTTTGTTGCCGCAGGACAGCAACAGCCTTGCCTTCGTTTATTCTGTGTGGCTGTGAACAGATGAGACAAGGGGAAATATCTAGAGCGTGCAGAATAATGTAAAGCAAGTGCATACGTATACCCAACACCTCAATGCACCAGTTAAAATTATCAACGTGCTAAATTACACGAGAAGGAGTCTAGTTTTGGGCTGCGCTGATTGGCTGCCTGGCTTGCAAGGTGCCCAGAAAAATTCAAATTTTACACTTGATACCAGTACTGTACCAAGAAAGGAAGAAAAAATAAAAGAGCCAGGGCCCTGTTTCCAGTGTGGCTTTGTTCACATCACAGCCAATGCAGCTACTAATTAGCCCAACACCAGCACAGCTGCCAATGTTCCCGTTGTTCTCTATCGGCCTGGAGCAGCTCTACAGGGACAAAGTAAAAATACGACAGTGCTAAAAACACCTCAGCAGGCTCACAAGCAGCGTGCCCAGAAGTTGAGTATGTGATATGATGTGCATGACCTTTTTTGTGCTGCTTGGTTTGGTAAAAGCTTAGTGCAGAAATTCAACGTCACTTTATGCCAGCCCACCAGTGCTGCTCATTTACCGGAGTGGCAGACACCCTAAAATAGCTATTCGCAGAGCAGGCGGACGTCCTGATCACAAGGCAATGGATTGATTCATAATTTCATTATTGTGTACAAATACACCACCTAGATCCCTGGTCTCAGTGAGCCGTACCAGGCCTAGAACCAGTCTAGCTTCAGAAGGCTTTTACAGCGAGTCTAGCCTTGTTTAGACCAGTCTACAAGAGTCCCAACAAACATGGAAAGAGGGAGAAAAAAACAAGGGAACCCTCGGAATTCTGGGCCAAGGGAAGCAAAAATGTGAGCGCGTCCCCCTTGATCTCGACGAAAGTAGGTCCGACCAGAGTTTTGTGCAAGGGTTGGAATAAAATGAGATGGTTGGCCTGTATTCTCTGCTTCATGGATCAACTGTTCTTGTGCTCGCATATGCAAAAATAGATGTTATTCCTGGCTGCTAGAGCACTAACATGACATAGCCCGACAAAGCGTGGGATTTGATAGCACAGTATTTCCCCTCCCGTGGAAGAGCCCATATCAATACCCAAATATGAAATTCGCTCTGTCTGGAGCCAGACTTCCTCAACGGAAAACGTTCCTTTCATTTCAAACAGGTGTCAAAAATGATTGGCGGTATACAGGGAACCTAATACGACCCGGGACACATATAATTACGTATGTTGTATACTAAAAAGAACAGGAGAGAGAGCGAGAGCGCGTACTAGTTCAAGGTGCAGGCGCACTTCATTATCTTCGACTTGTGTCTTCCAAGTCTCTCTTTTAACCGGGATTAAGCAGGCGGCAGTGGTCGGATAAGCCCCAGAGCGTGCTCTTGCTCCATGACTTTCTTGCACACAATTATATCATGTCAGACAATAAGGGCAAAGTGCGCCCAAAGAGGCCGTGGCTATCCATGGCCCAATTCAAAGGAAGCTACGCGCTACATAATCATCGGTTAGTCACCTATATACTATGCAGCAAAGCCTTTGTTTCTATTTTGCGCCCTCTCTCTCTCCATTACGACTGCAAGTTGTCCTAAGCTTCATCGTGACGAGCATTGGTGATATGGAACATCGGAAACTTTTTGTTTGAGTGCTGGACCCTAACTTGAGCCATTTAGACATCTGAGTGTCCGTCTCCTGTTCTTTTCGTTTATTTTTGGTTGAACAGCTCTGCCACTGATGAGAGGGTGAGGAAAAGAGAGTTTTCTCCTTTGGTCTCTTTCTGGGCTTTGTTCCCTCTCGTTACCTATGTATGCACATGGACCATAGTCTCTCCTACTGTGATCCTACCTTTCTAGCCAATTACAATACGCGTCTGGATCGCTTCTAGAACTTGGCATGAGGGTGTACTTAGCAGCACACAAATGTCTTTGAATCTCTCTCTCTTTTTTTTCTTTCTTTTTTTTGCTCATTTATTTATCCTGACGATGCGTGGGGGGAGGAAGAGAAGAAGGAACAGGACAACTCAAGAATCAAGCGAATGCCTGAAGCCTGAAAGGATACCAAGCTCATAGCTTTTGACGGATCTCAAGCCCAGGACAGAATAGTCAACCAGCCGCCGAGGCTTCCTCTCTCCTTCCCTTCCTCGCGCGCCCCTCTCGCTTTTTTCCCCTGGGTCCCCGATAACCCTTGCAGGGGTTGTGCTATTGGCAATTTGAAGCCCCGAGGTATGCCAGACCAAGTTGAGCACCAACAGGTAGTAGGTGATGTGATGCTGTTACTGAATGGGCTGGGATGTCACATGCTTGGGCTAATTTTGGCCACTGGAAGGCGCATGGGAAGTCTGTGTATGTCCGCTGTTTTATGTCAAGTCACGATGTACTAGTTACATGGCATGGTTTGCATCCTTGAGTCTGAGACAGCGTATATATAGTTTTGGCCGAGCCTGTTCTTTTCTTTCACGAAGCCTAAGCAACCTATAGGCCTATAGGCTTAAATGACTCCTGTTGTATTACGAAGGCCGACCTAACCCTAATATTGACACACTGACACAACTTCTCAAAGCGCAGCACACTTCTCTGCTGGATGCTGTGTCTCGTTTCACCAGACCTAATGTATTATTGTTTTCTTTTGGCTTTTTCAACAGGCTTTGCCAAGAAGGGAACTCGATATTGTTGATTGTTTTTTTTGTTAAAGCCTTCTTCTTTTTTTTGCAAGCTAATAACAGGACAAGCCAGCTCAGACGAGACCCTATCGGATGGTGTTATCCAAGACAACTGGTGCCTCGAAGGTAATCGAAGAACAAAGAATAGATCAAGGGTGCAATATGCACACACAAGGACCTCATATACATTAGGAGCCAAGGGGAAATTCAACCCCGCAGCTTTACCTGAAATGAGACACCTTTTGATAAAAGGGACAGGGAGGAGCAAAGGTTGAGCTGCAGTTGAAGGGGCACAGGAAATGTACAGTATCAACGCCTAGGATGTTGTATGCTGCATCATGTACAATGTGAACGTAGATCTTAGGAAGTAGAAGGAAGACTCAGCGAGGCACTGATCCTAAATATTGGGCTCAGGCCAACCAGAGCGACACAAGGGCGAGAAGTGGCTGTTAGACCGGAGACAGAATATGGCTACTATTGGCATGGAAGCCTCTCTGTCTCGCTGCTGCTTGTTGTTTTGGGAAGGAAACGAAAGCTGGAGCACGATTGGCATATCCAAGGCAGGATAAAACGCAGGAGATCAAGCCGATATGACTGATTATGCAGTATGCAGGGAACAAGAGGAAAGAAAGCCAAGGCCCTGCATTACAGTAATAGAGACTATGTGTAGTCTAGAAGGCTGGTTCTCCACGTTTCAAGGGAGAAGAGAGATACCTAGCATGTGTCTGTAGAGGAAAAATAAATTCAAATCATATCTAGCATGTGCCTTGAGTCGCCCTAGGCTGATATGAAACTACTAGAGAGGTGGATATACAAAAAGTCTGCCTGGCTAGTTAGTCCTGGGGCTGTATACGGGGCTTTTTTTTTTCCCAAACGTTTTCAACAGGCCTGGATATGGTCCTCACATGCATGCTGGCCTTCCTCCCACACTTTGCGGATGTAAACCAACAATATGATAAAAAGGCCGAGCCTTGGCAAAAAAAAGTGTACATGCGTGCAGCCCATACCATGTTTTGTTTTGTGTGCATATAATGTCGCAGCGCATGTAGATGTCGACAGAAAGAAGAACAGGAGTGAAAAAACGAGCAGTAGCCTGGCTACATATTTTGTTGGCGGGGTTTTGTTTCCCCTCCTTCGGGGCTAGGCCAGACCAGGCCCTCTGTGACCCCCACTCAAGCTCCGACTGTTGGGGAGCTTAGCATCTGCTTCTATGGCTTCTTGTTGCCTCTCGCTCTGATTTGCGGATTATCGTATGGTCTCTTGTGATCCACGTGTTTCTGAGCTGCTTCTTACCTGATTTCTATTTGCCAGGCCTCCCCCTCCCCGCAACTGCTACTGACTTTACCCCTCCTTTGCTCCCCTCACTTCACACATCCCAATTCCTAAGTGTAGGATGTGAGTGCAGTTGCATCTGGTCCTTGTTCTCAGAAGTTCTCTGGGCTATGTTGGCATGTGTGGTGGCGTTGGCGATTTCTCCTCTTCCTCAAGTCCGGTCGCAGCCGGCATCCTTTTGGGCACGATACAAAGGAAATTCCTTCTCTCTCAGTCTCATGTTGCCTCTCCGATGTCGTCGAGCTGACGTTGCATTTGAGTGCTAAGAGAAACTGGGACATTGAAAATATTTGTAGATAAATGCGGTCGTTGGATCTGGCTTAAAGTTAATCATGACGTCAGAGGCGTGATACAAGGGAACTTGTCGTCACAAGTTACAAGAGAATGACGCGCCAGATGTTAAACAGAAGCGCATAATAGGATTGAATGAATTTGTTGGGCTGCTCCCGAGTCTTCTAGCACATCGAGAAGTCATGACTTGCTATTCATGTCCTTGTAGAACTGCAGAGAAAGCCCGATTTCGATTAACTGCACAGTTCCTCTATCTTGACGTCCTTCTTGGCGAAAATGAAATATCACATCGATCCTGCCTGGCTGATTGAAAAAAAAAAAAATTGGTGGACATTGGTCAGCTTATGGCCCATCAAACTAACAAAAGAAGGATTTGGATTAGCGCCTGCAAGAAATGAGGAGGCGAAAGAGAACGAGAAAGAAAATTCGACATTCGGGTCGGGTCTAAAAAAGTACTAGCTTGTTCTATGAGCTGGCATCTCTAGTTCGAGGAGAGAAAAACTTTGAAAAGCTTAGTGTCCAACGTCATCCTGCTATTTTCAAGGGCCAGGGTGCGAGGAGAGGAGCAAGCCATGCAGAGAGTACAGCGCCTAGAAGAGAGACACTGCTATAAGACACTTCGTTATGGTGGGATTGACGCTAGCAATATGCTTTAACAATGTACGACTGCAAGCGTTCTCGGTCTATTTGACGATAGTTTGTTGACGTTGCGGTGAAGAGAAAATCCGGTAGTATCCACATTGTTGATAGTTGTGACATAAGGGTTAGGGCTTACACTATTAAGGTTAGTCCTATAACGTTCTAGCGGCTAGTTGACTAACAGGCCATGGCTCACAGAGAGTAACATCATCATCTTCCTTCCCGTATCAAGTTATCAAGTATCTAATATCACCCTCGACGATTTCATATAGTGGGCGCATCTAATCGCTCATGGCTGGAACACTACGGAAGAAAGAAACATGGCGTTTGTACATTGGTACATTACATCTACATAGATTGTGTTCTTTTTCCCCGCCTCATGTACCAAGAAAAACTCCGCATTCACCGGAGTGGATAAATCAATAAGAATATAGGTACATAATGGGAGGGAACAAGGTCTAATATAATAAGGCGCTTGCTAGTATGCATTACAGGGGTGGAATCCTGGTATTTGCTCTCTGAAAAGAAGGAAAAAAAAGTTTTGCTTGGTTGTCTCACGACTTGGAGGCTTTTTGCTTCAATATACGAGGTTTGTTGTCCTAGTGGGGGAGGGGGCTTGCTGTTACAGCAGTTGCCGCACATACCATAATACCATATCGACGACGGTGGATGGAGCTTGTCGGCCGACTGGATGATATTACTTTTCTTTTTCTTATTCGGGGATCCAACAGAAGACAGCGCGAGAAGCTAAAGAGTTAGAATCAGAGCTAGAGCTAAAGAGATAGGCGGTGAGGCTTTGACTTGTGTACACACATAGCATACGATGTCGACATGCTGGTTGATATTTGTGGACCTCAATTACGGAAGAACAGCACTTCCCACGCTCCGTTGCTGGTCTTTACCTATGTAAATCAGTTTGTCGTACGTCGTCATCATGTCTCGCATGTCCTTTAATATTGCATGGCACACACATATAGGATGCGAGAAGCAAGCAGGCCCCATGTTATATGTAGAGAGAATGTACATATTATCCATATACATGCTTATTGTGGGTCGAGATGGACTGAGGTATCTTCTGGGAAGAAGAGCAAGAATAACATAGAATGATATGGAATAAAGTCGAGTAGTAGGAGGGGAGTAAGGAATGTAGCAAGAAAAGCACCAAGATACAGGCACTTTTCAGATTCAGCTTGCTGATGTTCATTGTATAAGCGTACTCTGTGTAATGGAATATTCCTTTTTTTATTTATTATTTTTTATTATTCTTGTATACGTACTCATGTAGTTAATGTACTTTGTACCTGCAAATTTACCAAAGTACTTTAGTTGTGGTTATGGACTAAGATGGAAAAGAAAAAAAAAAGCTACGACAAATTGGCAATATCCTTACAAGGATCTGGTGGATGGCGAGTAATAAGAGAAAAAGTGCTAGGTAGAGAGGGTCAGGGCTAGGGCTTCTGATGGCTTTAGGAAGGAAAAGGGCAAGAGAAGGCGAAGCACACACAAAAAAAAGGTAGTTGCATTCACTAATTCTGCAGGATAATGGAGTCTAGTAACCGTTAGGCAAAATTCGTGCATAGTTTAGCTGTGGCTAGATGGAAATGGAATGTGAGAGCACGCGACACCAAGGACGGGACCGGACGGCCTCAACACCAACACCAGCCAAGACAATCCTTAATCGCGACTAAAGAACTTTTTTTTTCGACTTGTTTTTTTATTTTTATTTTTATTCCTTTTTCCCTTCTTTTTTGCTGCTTACCCTCTCCGTCTTCGTCCTCCTTTTTGAAAATTTATTCTCTGGTGGTATCTATTTTTAGCACGCAACCACACCAAACGGCCGAGAGTAGGTATGACGCCGGACAGACAAGCAATGAATGAACGGGGCTGGCACGGATGATGGGAGACAAGTTCCTAAGGCCCAGGGAACATTCAACAAGGGAGAAGGCGTTTTAGGTTTTGAAGCTCGGTGCTGCCCTGTTTCTGTTATCCACACAAGGGTAAAGGCAAGGCGCAATAGAGACGAGACAAATAAGTGTTGTCCCTCATCAGCATCGAAATATCAGCGTTTGAAGCTGTCTGGTTGCACAGCCTAGAACAGGCCAGGCTAGGCTCTTGGCTAGCTGGCTCCGGCCACAGGAGGTCGGTTTCTTGCGGTGCCGGAACACGCATATACACTGTTCTTCTCTTCCTCCTCCTCCTCGTTCCCTGGTCCTAACAGACGAAGATGATGGCCAGGAGCCACAGAACTGACAGCCATCTAGAAGACCTTCCTTTACGAAGGTCTGTGTTTTTTTCTATTCTTTTTGTTTCTGCCCTTAGGCTGAAAGAATGAGAGAAAAAAAAAAGCAATTCTCGTACTCTTAATGAGAGGCAATAAGTAGAAGAGGCGATAAAAATCCCTAAAACTAAGGGAAGGGGAGGGGGGGGAGGGCGACCAACAAAGAACCTCGAGAGAACAGCACTGGACAATACGATCTTCCATAGGGTCGTGCTTCTGTGGAGCCTTACCTTTGCCCCTAGAGACTTTGTTCCGTGTCTCATATTACCTCTTCCATAGAGGCAAGATGCGATGTATGTTCTTTTTCCGTATGGTGTTATGGACTTCGGACATACTATACCCTGAAACGCTACAACTATAACGCTGTAATCCTGCAAAAGTGCAAGGCGAGGTGAGGTAGCAACAACTCCAAGGCGTGTGGCTGAAGGCTTTAATGTGGCAAATCGCCTTCGAGATTGGATGACACTGAGATTAATGCTATATGCGTACGTCCAACCAAAAGCAGCTTCGACTTTGTAATATCTTGCAATCAGCTTGGTTATGGTGATGGCGGGCTTCCATCTCATATCAACGGCAAATAGAACACGGGCCTGGGCCAGCGTCAGATCTTAGCCCGAAGGCACAAGGCACGGGACAACTTGGCCCTGTTGTTCTTTTCCTTTTCCTTTTTCCCTTTCTCTTTCTTTTTATGTTACCTTCCTTCACCTGAAGAGATGAGAAGACCAATAGGACTCGTGAGGTCATGAATATAGACTCGCCCGATATGAAAAAAAATAGAGAACACAACAGATAGACCATCGCGCCTGAATGAGGAAAAGGTGCCGTAGCATCGCATTAATCAGCATAGTGTGTGTACGCACGTCTTTTTTGCATTTTCTGTTCTGGCCTGTCGCAGAAACGGAAAATAGAAACACGAAAACACCTCCGGAGAACGAGGATATGGGGGACAGGCTGGATGCCTTCCCCAATCAACCAGAGCCCAAAGCCTATACAGCCTTAAGGCCCAAAGCTTTTCAGCATTACTACTCTGAATGCTTACTTCCCACATGCCCTCGCCAAGAGAAGCCCCTATCGTAACGCCGAACAAAAAGTCTTGCGTGTTTTCATCTGTTATTGATATTATTCAAAACCCGCTCTCTTTCACAATCCCACTGGCCCTACGGACAGACCAAGATCTGCCTCTTGCTTTTCTTGCAAACTTTGGCGCATGTTAATATTTGCTGGCGCTCTGCTTCTCATACAGCCTATCTACCCACGGACAACAAGACATAGACACACACAGACAGGCACGCAGCAAAGATGTAGGAAAACAGACGACCATCTAAGCCCCTCTCTGGGATCTATAGACGTCTACCTGATATTACCTTGGCGGCTTGTACCAGAACCACTATGCGATTGGCTGAATGGCTGGTAATGGATGGAGCCGACGAGGACCGAAAGGGGAAGTTGCTCATTATCGTGATCATCCTATGTAGGCCTTTTTTTCACTGGTACTTTCCCTCGAGAGGAAAGAAGCATTTACTTCTTGCCCTAAAAAGTTTTGTCTTCATAGCTGAGAAAAAGGAAAGAAGCCGGCGGATTTGGTGTAAATGGGAAAGAACTGAGCAAACAGAGGGGCGGGGTCAGGAAGCTTGAGTACATCCGCTTTGTACATATTTGATACATGGTGATTGGCCAAGTCGGTAACTGATCTGTCTGTAATGTAATACAGGCCTTGATCTCAGGGCACACGAATGCACGCACACGCACACACACACACACACACACACACACACACACACACACACACACTCAACACCTCTAAACATCCCTAGACTCCCGCGACGATATATGCGTGAGCTTCAACTTGTGAACATTCTCAGCAATCCAGTTCTAGTTCCTCCCGTACAATGTAATCAAGCGCTCCTGGTTCTGGTTGACAGGAAGATCGACATTGCCCTAAGCGCATGCAACATACAACAATACAAGATGGATAGAAAACAATGACACGTTGCTTCATAGAAAACCAGCACGCACGTTCTCCTAGAGGCAATTCAGATTCTCCCCCGTCTTCGTCATAGAGCAAACAAAACGCAGCACGTACGCAGCCTCACGGGCCATCTCAACAGCACATCACAGAATCAAGCGACAGTAGGACACAGCACGGGAGAGCTCGGCAGAGCTCGGCACACAAGAAAATCAATCTCTGGCCTGGAATACGGAGCCAATTATCGTTGTCCATTAAACACCCATACTCCATACAAAGACATGAACCAGTCCCCAAACGCCGCTGAAAGTGACCAAAAGAAAAGTAACAACATGCAGAGATAGAGACGTAAAGACGAAACGCCCCAATAAGACGCTCATAGAAGACACACAGACAAAAAGTAACAGCCTAGGCCATCATTGGGTAGGGTACAATTGCCTTGTCGATAACCGGCTGCCGACGACTCATTGCATCTTCCTCTGTCGCCCAACGCTGTACCCACTCTGCCTCTGTCTTCTTGGCCTTGCTAAACGCATCACGGCACTCAGGTGGAAGTAAGTCTTGGATTTCCTGTGACACGGCACCAAGACCACGGAATTGCGCAAGCATATCTGTGCCAGGCGCCGCCTCAGCTGCACTCGCTGCTGCCACTGGGTCCAGAGACACAACAGAGGACACACCGGCAGGAGGGGTCTCGCAGACAAGGTCAGCAACATAAAAGTTGCGTGCAATACGGCGTGAAACAGGCGGGAACATGCTGCTGGCCGAGTCAAAATCATCGCCGATGGGAATAACTTCCGCACGGGCACGTGTGGGCTGGAATGTTGCTGGGTAGTGCATGGCATTTGTATGGATATTGTAGATGCCATTATGCTGATGTTGGCGCATGGCGTTGAGGTTAGAGTTGTACATGCTGTAGACGTGACATCATCTCGTGTTAGCATACAAACGAAAATAAATTCACAATCGACCGGAGAGGCGTGAATCGTGCTGTGCTTACCTTGCTTGCAGAGCATGCTCGTACATCCAATTTACGTCGTTGACGTTGGCACGCCGTTTCTTGGTGTTTTTCATGTGATAAGGGACCTTTTCGTGTGGCGGAGGCGCACCTCCAACCATGTTCTGGTGATACACAGAACTAGCGCCGTGCCACGCAACATACTGGTTTTTATTGTACGCATCCCCAGAGGCATGGGCATCTGTCCCATCAGCAAGCTCGCCTTCCTTGACTCCTTCTTGACGAGCCTGGCTAACTTCATAGTCATCCGTGATGCGACGGCCACCGACGATGATGCGCGCTCCGAACTCGCGGAAAACGGAACGGGCTGTCACAATGCCGATCGCGCGACCTTTATATGAGTGTGGGATGATCTCGCGTTCGATCATATCCTTCTTCTCTTCATCGCCCACGATAATCTTGTACAGCCGGAGATGTTTGGTAAAAAAGAGATAGCTATCACGGAAGCCAACACAGCGTGCCGGTTCTGTTGACAGCATATACAGACGATCGCCACGGCCAACCACGGTAAATGTTCTGCAGCGGTAATCGCGGCCGCCTTTCAGATAACCCAGTTTGTCGACCTTGGTTTCGCCTTCAGGGTCCTCTGGCAAGTCGCACTCATCGTTGATTATGTCCACCACCGTGCCCTCCTTGTCAATGGTCTGCACAGGCTTACTAGGGGTAGACACCCCTTTACGCCCGCCTCGACCTCTCCACCCGCCACGGCCTCTGCGTGGCCGGGTTTCTTCACCTGGCTGCACAATCACGCCGAGATCCCAGTCCGGTGGCTTGATTTTGGGCGGACGGCCGAGGCGCTTCCTACGGATAACAGGCTGCTGTGGCGAAGACTTCTTGTCTTCACCCTGCTCGTCCTCATCTTCGTCGTCGTCCTCATCGTCATTCTCATCGTTATCGTTTTCATCGGGATCACCAGCTTCGTTGGCATCACCCTCCTCCTCGCCATCGTCATCCTGACCTTCGGCTTCCTCTTCGCCATCTTCATCGCCAGATCCGTTGTCGGGCTGTTCTTCTTCATTGTCCTCGTTTTCTTCGTTTTCGTTTTCGTCTCCATCATCATTACCATCGGCTTCTGATGACGAAGCAGGCGCATCTGGTACGGGCTCATCGTCGGGGATAGACTCGAAGCCACGGGGGGTGGTACCTGTAGGTACAACAAGAATTGGTTAGTTTGCTGCAGGTTACGAGTCGCCGTAGCTAGCTTGGGTGTGAAAGGCATGTGATAGTCTGTAGATAGGTCTCTCACTCACCGAGTGCAGCATTGGCACGACGTGCAGCTGCGCGCCCAGATCGGCGTCCCATAGTTATCGTGATAATTATAAATGCAGCAGAAAGCTTGCTTTAGAAGTGGGCAGCTTGGAACTGCAGTAAGCAAAACGTGGAATAAAATTAAAATACCCGACCAGTGAGACTACGTAGAAAGGCCTTCCTTGGTGATAAAATAGTTTGTAACGCGTCCTGTTCGTTTTGCGACTGAATTTTGGAGCTTTCATTGGTGTAAGGCTGGGGTTGGTTGGTTATTAGCGTAAAGTGGGTCGCGATCAAACTTAGCGATAGGAGAATATATTCGATAGATGCATATCTTCGTTTGGGTGATCTTGGTTTACCATCAAAACGGCACCCGACGTGTTACAGAAATGTCTTCATTTGTAAACAAATTCGCATCTTTGTTGTACATATATTCATAGAAAATTGCATTAGTTGACGAAATGAGCATGCAGCTTGTTGGTCATATCAAAGAAAGGGACAGGGCAAAAAAGATAGTGAGGAAGAAACACAGCAAATGTATAAGATAGATAACGCCATAAACGCCTTGAATCCGTCCAAAGCCTCTCGTACTCAAAATGAAAGAAACAAAACTAAGGTAGTCGAGAGAAGAGAAATAAACGAGAGGGCCTTTTAAACAAAAATGCGGAATCCCCAATTAAACAAAGATCAAGGACCTAGATACTCGGCCATAGTGGGTTAGACCAGTAGCACGGCATTGACGCAGCCATCGTTTGACGGGTTGTTGGTGATCTGGGCGTAACGACTCCACACGACCTTGCCGCCAGCAGTGGTCATACCAAGGTCGGACACATCAATTTCGATGATAGTACCCTTGGTGAGGATACCCAGCTGCGTGTAGGTGGGCGAGTTGGGGTTCTTCTTGACCGAGACAATGGGCATTTGCACAGTGACATTGAGTCCGGGATGCGTGACATGAGCCTTCTTGTAACGCAGACCCATGGGACGAATAAAACTATAGAGAGACAGAAGCCATTAGCAAACATGCAAGATGGGATGATGGGAGACTGGGCTTGGGTGGAATGCACGTAGACATACCGCTCGAACTTGGGGTTGCGACGAGTAAACTCAGAGCCAACGAACGTGGGCTGCGTAATCATACGCTTCCAGGCCTTCTTCTTGGTTTTGGCTCCTGTTTTGACAACCTTGAACATCTCGGCCTCAGAAATACCACGGACCTTGGGCAGAGGCACGGCAAACTTGGCTGCCTTTTCGGCTCTGCGGTTCTTGATGGACGAAGATAGGGCTTTGGCAGCGCCCGGGTTGTTGCGATCTAGCAGATAGGCAGGCACGGGGGCTGAAGGGTCCTTTTCGTCGGCAGTCTTGACATTGCGCTCCTCGTGCTGGCGAATCTTCTTGTTCATCTGAATCTTCTCCTTGTGGCGAGCCTGTGCGTGTAGCTTGGCCCTCAGACCACGTAGATTTTGCGCATCCTTGGAGGCCTTGTGACCGGCACGAGCTTCACGCTTGCGAGCGCGTTCCTCGTGATCGAGACGGCGACCATGAAGCTTGCGCCATCTCTCCATATACTCGTTCTGAGGCTGTAGGGGGGCAAGATAATCTGGTTAGCAAGTGAGCGTAGGTGGGCTAGCCAGTCGGCCAACCAGCCCACGCAGTGGTTCATTGGCATAGGCCGGAACTTACCATGATGAAGCAGTGTTAGATCCTAAGTTCAAAGACAAAGAGATTGTTGATATAAGAAAACGAATGGTCCTTTGGCTGGTTAAACGTGGCCAAGCTATGTGATGAGCGAGTGGCTTGTGATGGGCTTTAGCAAACTTCCACGGTATACTTTACTCAGGCAAAAAAAGGCGGGTAAACTATGGGCAGAAAAAAAAATTAAAGGCGGTGAGCCGGTGATAGTGGGGCAAACAGCCTAGAGAAAGAAGGAAGCTGCTGTTCAGAGCGTCGCCTTTCGGCTAAACCATTTTTCCGGCTCATACCAAATTTGTACGCCCATTGATTTAGGAGCAACTCGGCGATCGCCAGCAACGCAGCGTTTTATAGTGTTGAGGGGAAACTCGCCAGCGCTATACTTTGGGCAACACTAGCCTGAATTTTGCAGAGACAACCCAACTGAGTGTCTCCTCAAGCAATATACTCTTAGCGCAATTCTGATCCCAGCTTGCTCTACTGCCGAGCTTTGCCAATACCCCCGCATCGTCACCACCAGCCTTGTCGATTGACTCCTGCTACAATGAGCCGAACTCTCCTACGCTCTATTGCCGAGCTCCGGGCAACTGTCAGACCTCGACTAGGCCTGCCTTGTCCTGTTTTGGCCCAGCCATTTACGGCTATTCGTCGCTTTAACTCCACAACACCAATTATCGAGTCTACGACAACGACGACGACGACAACGACTACATCTACTGGAGCCTCCAGCAGTTTCGCAACGCCACAAGACTCCAAGGCAATTTCCGAGTCCGTAAGATCACTGCTGCCCGTATTGGCCGCTCAGCCATCCCACTACATCACGATCCACATACACGGCTGGCCGTTTCTAGTGACGAAGGGTGACTCAGTGCGACTACCATTCCGCATGCCTGGTAGCGAGCCGGGGGATGAGTTGAAGCTGAACTGCGCCAGTGTTCTGGGTAGCCGTGACCTGACTCTCAAGGGCTCACCGTACATTGACGAGCGGCTGTTTGAGTGCCGGGCAATTGTCATTGGCGAGGAGGCTGAGCCAATGCGTGAAAAAATCAAGACGAAGCGCAGGAACAGAAAGACCAAGAAGGCCAAGAGTAAGCACCGGTACACGATTCTGCGGATATCAGACCTCAAGATCAACGAGGTGCCAGTGTAGAGGAAGAGGCGGAGAGAGGTTTGGCTCGATGAGAGCGCCAAATAGCCGGGTCGTTGTTCCCTACTAGGCAGGTCGGCCAACATCTTGTCAAGAGGGAGAAGGTGGAGGGGATATTGATATGACCAGCAAATTGGCTTCGGAAAGACACAAGAAAAGCATCAACGCATAGCAATTAGACGTGAGCCTAAACATGGGATGGGCCTAAAATTAGTGCGGTACATCGTGCCGAGTCTTTGATGTAAGAATATATTGTACAACACTAGCGGTTACAAAGATTTCGCCACCCTACAGCCCCGTGTACCGTCTCTACTGTTTTCAACTATGATTTCACGATGGGAAGCAACTTTCAAAGCCAATATGGGCAAGCAAGCAGGCAGAGGATTAATCAGAAAAGAGAAGCAAGCTGAAAAGCTTTGTATACATTAAATGAGAGAAACAGGTACGACTTTGAGAGAACAAAATGCAAAACGCTGAACAAAATAGACACCATGATGAAATAGCAGACAGGCAAAGAAAACAGTTTTAGTTGGGTTTTACCAGGGGACAAAGACACTGACAGTCCTCGACAGTCATGTCTTAGAGACAAGTGGTAGGGTTTGGGACAATGACAAAACACAGTAGCCATGGTATAGGCCTAGTAGTACACACGAACTAACCAAAGCCCCGGCCTCATGACGATCCACGTTCTTGCTGCTGCTGTTGTGCTTTAGACATGGCTTTCTTGACACTCGACCAGTACGCAGCAGGCCAGACGGACATCATCTCAGCATCAGTTGGAAGCCGCTCCTTGCAGCGCATTACAACACTGTGTATAATACGACCAAGCATTTCCTCACTCAATGGCAGCAGCTTATCTGACATCTCGACTGGGTACATAAAGGGGTCGGTTGGGTCCAGCAGCTCGGCACACGTGGGTCGCATGTGTGCGTCGCGCTGCAAACAGCGACGCATAGTACGGATCAGCGATGGCGGGACAAGAACATCGCCCATGCCGTGACTGGGGAACTCGATGACGTGGTCCCAGTTTATGATAGCCTGGCAGCGGGCCATTTGGTTTGCGATGTGGCCAAACGGCGGGTAGCCGTAAACCAGCTGGTACAAGATGCAACCCAGTGACCAGACATCACTAGGCTTCCCGAGCTTCATGAGCTTTGGCCGGCCGGGCACTCTAGAGCCACGCGGGGCATTAAAGTCCATGAGTGACTCGGGAGACATGTAATTTGGGGTGCCGATCTGTGCTTCGCGATGCACGTTCACTGTCTCGTCAGTCTGAATAGCGTTCGCTATGCCAAAGTCGATGAGCTTCAGACGACCCTGCACAAGAACAAAGTTGGCGGGTTTGAGGTCCGAGTGCACTATGTCAAACTCGTGCACAGCTTGTACGCACTCAAGCATCTCCTTCCAATAGAAGCGCACAAACACAGGGTCCAGGGCGGCTGAGTCATGGCCCTGTCGGGACTTGAGAAGGACATTCATATCCAACTCGCCCATTTCCATAACCTTTCAGATTAAATGCGTTAGTAAGTGATGTACAATAAGGAAGCGTTTCGGTAAGGCTTACCAGAGTCAAAACCTGTTTTTCGGTATTCATTTCGTAATCGAGCAGCGTGATGACACGGTCGACCGCATCGAGCTTGCGAAGGAGGTCGATTTCTCCGCGGTAGCCCTTGATAGTCATGTCATCAGCATGTTCCAACGCCACACGCTTCAAGGCCCACATCTTTCCATTCTCCGCTGTTACGCGGTACACCTTGGCACTACCACCACGACCAAGACAATCTAGGCGTGTGTAGATTTTGCCGTTAACTTTAATAACGTTACGGCGTTGCTTGGCTTGGGGCGCCGTAGCGGCCGAGGAAGTTGCAGCTGCCAGAACCGACATTTGCGGTGGCGGGGGCGGCGCCGGCCTGTGCGGCGTATTATGAGTAACAGTTGCCAGTGGCTTGCGGTCCGGTGAAATGTCACGGTGAGCCGGAGTAGCAGCGAGATCCGCCATTTTATCGACTATGGAACTTAATGGAGAGGGCTTTCGCGCTGAGCGCAAGTATGATGGCCGGTCGTTTTCCTGGCCGCCAGCTGGCGTTGGCGCTTCGAACTGCTCTCTCTCTGGTCGCGAGGGTTGTTTAGGTTGATTTTGGGGTTCGGTTAATCGCTCGGGCGAAGCCGCTCGAGGTGGAGCAGACAAGGGCGTTGCTGCCATGACTGCCGGTCTCCGGCTTTCGCGGGAGCGAACAGGCGGACTCCCAGATGCATAGTTGACATGGGAGTTTCCATAGTAGGGGGCCCCCACGTCTTGCATATTTTCGTCTTGCCCGTGCTGAACATTGTGCTCTAGGTCCTCAGGGATGCCTCCAGGAGGCATATCTGTGTCGCCCATGGCGGGCTCCATTTCCTCCTCGCTTTGGCGTCTTCGGCCACGACGCGCAGGACCGCTCAAAAAGCTGCCTGGAATCTTGCCGAGACGTTTCACGCGCATGGAGCTCTGCAATGCAGCGTTGTCTTCTAGCCTGTGACGTGAGGGATATCTTGAAAGAGTTGACTGCTCAAGAGTTTGTTGCGTACGACCCACGGTGGCGGGGGGTTCTTCATAGTGCTGTTCGTGCTGTTTATGGTCCTCCTTGGGCGAAAAACTGTCTACTTTAGCGCCGAGGGACGAGCGGGAGGAGTGGTGCGATTTGTTGGCAGAGGTGCCATGAGCGATGCGCACCACCCGCGATGCAGGTGGTGTGCTGAGCTCATGGCCGTTATTGGAGTTGTAGTTACTGCTGCCAAAGCTTGATCCAACTGAAGCACGGCCACTCTTGACATCAACAGAGCCATCTCTACTAGCAGGCCTGCTGGCGGGTCTCGAGCGACTAGACGTGGAATTTGAGCTGACGGCAGAGGCTGTGGCAGACGTCGTCGTAGCGGAGGCTGCGGCTGACGTAGCAGTCCGTGACACTGAGTTGCTACGGCGGTGGTGGCTCATTTGGTTTAAGCTATTAGGTGTGTTGCTCAGACGAACTATCCGCTTTCGTGGGGGACTTGGATCCTCACGCCTGGATTTGACGGGTGCTGCTGTAGAGGGGGATCCCTGGCGATTTTCGGCGGAGATGCTGCTCGAACGCAAACGGCGACGTTCGTCGGTGGAGGACCGTGCAGACTCCCGACTCTGGCCATTAACCACACTGCGGCGACGGGTCAAAGGCGGCGAGGGGGCATTTGACGAAGACTCGGGCACATCATCGTTCAACAGTGCCTTAGTCAGGGCACTGAGCTTCATAGGAACGGGAATCTCGTCATCGGAGCTGTCGTTGTGAATAGAGTATCTGTGGTTAGAGGAAGATTGTTTTTCTGGGGCGGCGGCTGACGAAGCAGCAAGCGAGCTTGACTCGTTGCGGCTCATGGCCGAGCGCGAAGCAGGGCGTCTAAGGGCTTGTCTTTGCGACATTCTTCTAGATATAGACTGCTGGGAAGCCGCTATCGGCGTGGGCGATTCTGAGGACATGGCGGCAAGGAGACGCTGGAATAAGACGAGACACAAGTGGTGGCAAGAGTGACACGAGAAGAGGAGACAACAAGGCCTACGCGAAGACAAGCACGGTGTATGTTAAGGCCGTTCGGTATCAGGCCCTGGCGGTGATGAGCTAATCAGAGGCCCCGCGTGCTTGGTAGATATAAGAGAGGGTATGAAAGCACAATAGCAATTGTGTGTAGCGTAGAGACCGGAGGAGGTGCGAATAGAGATGTCGTGATATCGAAGAGGAGCTGCAGTGTTTCACAAGGGCGAGGGCAAACAATAAGAGGTAATCAGATCGAAAAGACACAACCGCTCATGATTGGAAAGACGACAACAAGAAGCTTCGTGATAGTGTTGGAACAAACAAACAAAGCGCTGGGATGAGAGGCAAAATAAGAAGAGCACGCCAAAGCAATAAGAAAAAATGGTTACCAAGGATGTGAAAACAACGAAGAAATATAATTATATTATTGGTGAATCCAACAATATCAGGTCAAGCGTGGAGGCGAAAAGGGACAGCGTCGTAGAGCCAGACAATTAGCAGGAAGGCGAATAACCGTAAACGTGATGTTGTTTAATAGCGTGTATCTGAAAACACTGAAACCGAGTATACAAGAGAGAAAAGTCCTTCCCTGCGCATTGTTGCTGACATCGTCACGGGTTTGTTGCTTGGAATAGCTTTGAGCCTCTGCTTTGATTTACCCCTGCTCGCGAAGATTGCATCAAAAGGTGCATCCGACCAATCACAGCGCGTGGCGTTGCCCTGCCAACAGGCCCCACTTGAAATGGTATTACAAGATGCTATTGGTCAGGCGCAATGCTATGTCCTGGCCCTGCGACTTTCATTTTAACTTGGAAACAATCAACCCTAAGAATAGCCAAGTTTATCTAGCGCATGTTATAGAGTACAGTACCTTACAGAGCCGAGCATGGTTGATTTGCATAGACGGGATAGTTCCGTGGTTGAACTGACAGCTCATTAGCACAATGGTCTCTCTGCTGAGGGACGGGTTCATAGTTATTGGTTCATGAAGCGGGCTTTGATGGACGCAGAAATATAATTCACACATAATGGTCTTTTAGAAGGGGATTTTGTTCATTGATGGATTTTACTTTTTGTTTTTCGTAATCATGATCAACGAGACGCTTAGTCGAACAGACCGAAGCCCATGTCGTCATCGGACTCCTCCTTCTCCTCCTCCTTGGCCTCCTCCTTGGCCTCCTCAGCAGCACCACCAGCGGCAGCACCACCAGAAGCAGCGGCAGCGCCACCCGAGGGGACGGAAGCCAGCTTAGTGGAGCCCTCAGCAATCAGCTATGTAGAAAAAATGATGTTAGCGTCGACGTTCTTCCGGTTCGATTGTTTGATCGTGTCCGGGGTCGTTTCGTACCTCAGAGATATCCTTGCCCTCAAGCTCAGACAGGAGCTTGTCCAGGCGCTCGTCATCAGACTCAATGCCGACGGAGGACAGGACCTTGACGATCTGCTCCTTGGAGGGAGCGTCAACGCCAGCAAGGTTAAGCAGCAGGTAGGCGGCAAGGAACTTCATTTTGATTTACTGTTGAGAAAACCACACGGTTAGTACGCGCGAAAGAGGACTTTTGGCATAGCGCACAATCAACTCCCGTCTACGCATTCGTCATATCGTATTCTCAAAGCTGCGATCGTAGGGTCGGGGCCGGCGGCACAAGGGCTTTTTGAGAGAGAAGACGGACTGGGAACAACAATGTTGGGCGTTCAAAAGATGTTGGCGATATTGATTGTGTGCAAAGATAGGGGCGACAAGGTTTTAGGCCATTACTCACTGTTCGTTAAAGACACGAGAGGTCAATCGATTTAACCGCTAAATTTGAGGCGGAGACTGAATCTTCGGGTCGAAAGTTTGATATAGGTTGTTACAAGAAAGATGAGTCCGTCACCGAGCCACAAAAAGTTCGTCAATTTTTGAGGGGCTCACGTTTGTGTGCCAGTCTAATCTATTAGGGCGGGCTTTGTGGGGGCTGTGGCGTTCAGTCTGACCTAACCCATTTTATGACGCCGCATCATGCGCCACAAACATCCGCGCCACAATAGCCACACTCAGCACTGACTAAGCACATCGTCCCAAAGTGAGGCTGAAAAGAAAGTTGATAAGATTTGGGGTGGGAAGCTTCTGGAGCCGCCCAAATTCGTAGTTTTTATCGCGCTTTCGTCGTTCACTTCAGGACTCGTGTTTTCGTGTATCTTTTTCCATCGCGTTTTGAATGACACGTGCAGAAAGTTTTCCTATAAAACTCCCTTCGTAGCCGCAGTCCGCGTCTATCCTCTTTTATTCCTTTGCTACCCTTAAAAGTACAAGTCCAGGCTCTTTGTCAAAGTCAGGTCTCAACAGGTGCTGGAAAGCAGAGAGTTTCCAGATCTTCTTATCTTCGTATTGTGCTTTATCGCCAGATTTGCTTTTTGCGTTTGCTTTTCGACTTTGGGCTGTCAGATCCCTTCTGCCTTGGAAAGATGTCTTCCGTAAGTTTTGCCGCCCTTTACTTCATTACTCTTATCTCATGTTTTCCGTGTTCCCCTGCTCCTCGTGTCAACATCAACAATTCTGCCTAATCAGCCCAACTCAGCCGTTTTTCTAACCTTGTGAACACCTAAAAGATTGGTAATCTTTTGGCCCAAATTTCTGGAGGCTCATCTTCGCAGGCCCCCCCCCCTCGTACCAATGGTACCTCACAGTCGGAACGAAGAGTAGAGCCTACTATGTCGTCGACAACCACTTCCAGACCTACTTCTAGACCCCCGACAGGTTCCAACTCCTTCAAACCAGCCCCGGCATCGTCATCTCGGCCTGTTCAACAGCAGCCTAAACCCTCTGCACGACCTATTCCGTCACGGCCGCCGTCAAGGCCTGAACAAGTGGCGCGTTCCGCGACGGTGGCCCGTAATGGTGTGACAAAACCCTCCAGCGGGCCCGCACAGACTAGCTCCTCGGCCTTGAAACCCACACCCCGACCTGTACAACTGACTTCGTCTTCGGCACCCCCAAGAAAAGGCTCCTATGCTGAGATTATGGCGCGTGCTCAACGGGCTCAGCAGGTCATGGGCCAGGTTGGAAAGATTCAGCATAAGAAGGTTGAAAAGGGTCTTTCTAAAAAGGAGCGAATGGAGCAGATGGAGCGTCTCAAGTCTGAGCAGAAAGCCTCGTCAGCTAAAAAGATGGCAGCTCCACGGGCATCCAACTTCCGTGGTGGAACGGCAACAGATGTCAGCAACCGCAAGACAACTTCAGCAGTTGCGTCTAAATCACGGAAGGCTCCGGAGCCCGAGAAAAAGACTCGAAAGCCGCCCCCAAGCACTGGATACACCGGAACCGCCAGACCTAATGCACCCTCCAAGTTTAAGAAACATACGCCTGGCGGTGCTCTCCTTGAAACATCCTCGTGCAGCCGATCTAGCTCCGCGGCTCGTTATGAGGAAGAAGACGAGGATATGGACGGCTTCATTGACGATGGAGAGGATGAGGAACCCGAGGAAAACATCAGATACGATCGTCGCTATGTGTATGACGACTATGACTCTGATGGCTCGTCTGACATGGAGGTTGGCTTGAACGAAATTGACCACGAAGAGGCGATTGCCGAGCGGATTGCTCGCCAGGATGACCGGTTGGAAGAGGAGCGTGAACGCGCACGCAAGGCCGAAAAAGAGCGACGTAAGCGGGAGACACTTCGGAGACGATGATTTTTCTCGTCACTTTTCCTATCTCCATATACATACCACGACTTCGTGGATACCCCTTTTATTTTCTTCACCGGCCCGACATACCCACGGAGGTGCACACAGCATAGATTAGGAGTTTAGCGGTTGCTTTTTTTATTCTTGTTTGCCTGATTGTTATTTTGATGTTGCAACTATGCTTGTTATTTTGATGTTGCAACTATGCTTGTTATTTTGTCGTTATAACGTCGGAGTTTGCTTTTTTATATTCGTGTCATTTCTTTTCTGTTTCTTTTTCCAATGGCAGTGTCGGACTTATATATTTCTTTTCTCCATAGCGTTATTTTTACTGAAGCCTTGCTTTCTGATAGCTCAACTACTTTACATCCTATGTGACATTTTGATTTGGTGAAATTCGATTCACAATACACGAAGTGTACGCTTGTTCTTTTCGACAGACTCGTTATAACAATTTGGGACATGAATCTAAACGAACACTACTACCTACGCTTCTCAGTCGTCGCATTGGCTTCGGTAGCAGTTGTCGTCGCAGCACCATTGTTGGACACACCAGCAAGCAGAACATCAAGCATTTCAGGGGACATACCACTGAGTTGCTTATGGACATCCACGACACGTTCGGGATCCATCGAGCCAATTAGTGCCACATTGGTCGCTAGCATCTGCTGGAATGGCAAAGCTACAAACCGGCCAGTCTCGTCGAACCAAGCGGAGAATGGCACTTCAAACTCCATGTTTCGCGACTTGCCGGCCTTGCTAGTGACAGTGGCATTGACCTTGTAATTGGGCGAGCCCTTTTTGGTGCTTGTAGATATCGAGAGGCGGGAGCCGTCAGGTGCAGTACCCTCGTAGACTATGTTCATCTCGAAGAAGTGCGACCATAGACTCATCAAGCCGTTGAGAGAAGCATAGAGAGCAACAGCAATAGCGGTGTATTGCTTGGTAGCCTCAAAGCCAAGATAGTGGTCCCATGCGAAGCACACACCGGCGATTATTATGGCGGCGTAGCCTAGGCCCAGGCGCACATCGGTCAGGTTGTGGATTTGCTTAAACTTTAGCGAGTTGAGATAGTTGGGAATCGCATCGTCCGAAGTATTCTTGAGGTCTGGCGTAGAGGGTAAGGCGGGTTAGTGTGAGGGGTTCTTCTGGGCTTGTGAGAGTTGTCACGTCATGGTAGCGAGGCGAGAACTACGTACCTGGAAGACTGTAGATGGAGATTCTATCGGACGCCATGGCTAGCAAACTAATGTGCTAGTTTTATTTACAGAGACAGCCAGTAGCAGGAGAGGGAGGAAATGAGCAAAATATAAGAGTTAGTAGGGCAGAGGAATAACCTGATTGTTCACCCAAATAAAATAGTTTAGTGAAGAGGTTCAGAGGGGAGAAGAAGCCTCTCAACCGCAAACCTAGGAGCGGAAAGCTGGCTTGTTAGTTAACCTTTCCGCTTAGTCATCACAATAGCTCCACTAATTTTACTACGCAGTGTCGAAAACCAAGCTTCAAGCTTCAACGTCAGGCGAACAACCCATCCATTACTTTACAAACCAACCACGACTAGCAGAAGGGTGATACTTTTTAATGCAATTTGATTAGCCTTTGTTATCTTGCTATTTCTAAGTGTCTATCATGGCGTATCCTGTGCCACAGACGATCCATCGGGATCCACAGCTTTTGTATGTTGGTTGATTCGCTGCTATGCCATAAAGAGACCACCTTTGTTAACCGCCGTCACCAACAGCTACTGGATTTTGGTACCTATCACAATTGTCATGGTAAGCCGATATATTGCTTGTCTTGTGTGCGCATGCATCTAGTTGGGGAGATGACGATCGCTGATAACTTGCTTATTTACAGGTCTTGACTGGCATTCTGCGCCATTACGCTACTGTCTTCCTCGCCACCCCACCTAAGAAACTCGAGCCGCTTGCGATTCGCGAACTGCGTGGCTTGCAGCAGGGAGTTGCAACACGCACCAATTTCTACGTGCTTTCGAAGAAGTCATTTGATACCCGCCGCGATGCTTTGATTTCTGCCTTTGAAGCTGGTGCTTTCCTTAAGGACCCCGAAAAGAAGGGCCAGCCGCCGGCAAACCCACTTACCGATCCATCAGCCATGGACGGAATGATGGGAATGATGAAGAACAACATGGCTATGATTATCCCCAACACCTTGATTATGAGTTGGATTAACGCCTTCTTCAGCGGCTATGTTATAAGTATGTGATATGAACCATGTCTACTATGGCCGAGGAGATATGTAACTAACTGCAGCTTACTAGTGAAACTCCCCTTCCCTATCACTATCAAATTCAAGAGCATGCTCCAGGCCGGAGTGGCCACCAAGGACATGGACCCCCGTTGGATGTCTAGCATTTCGTGGTATATTTTGTGTATTTTTGGCTTGCAGCCAGTGTTTAACTTTATTTTAGGAAGCAACAATGGTACGTTATCCTGCGAAGGTGTATCTATCGCCTTGAATGTACTTGCTTATCTGAGCCTCCAAGCTAACTCACCATAGCTGCCAACCAGATGGCCCAACAGATGGGGGGTGCGCCTCCGCCAATGTTTGGCCCTGGCCAGGACCCCGACAAGCAGTTCAAGGCTGAGGCTGAGAACCTTGCAGTTGTTGACCATTACTCTGTTCTCGACGGCGTGGAGGAGAGACTTTTAGCAAGCATTTCGGTATAGAATCTCTTTGTTTTTGTGGTGAAGGCGGATTAGTGTTGAATCGAGCATTTCAACTTTACAGGCATATAAATAAAGAAATCCAGGTAGTGCAAGCAACAATGTCAAAATCAGAAGAACTACTACACCTTGAAGCATCTTCGCCTATTCAACCCCGAAAAAAAAAAGAGCGGAACGAAGTAATTACACGCCCGCAACTACAACCTATCATTTTTCTCCCTTTCTTTTTTGCACGCTATGTCCTAAGGTTAGCATAGAGTAATCTAATCCCACCAGTAGCAGATACCCAGACCCTCCTTTGCCATGCTGCCCTTAATTTTATAGGGGGCTTTTCGTAGGTTGGGATCGTCTGCTTGAGACGGGCCATCTGGTGTCTGATCGTGCCATTCCTCATCTATGACCTGGAAGCGCACCATTTCGTTGTTGTCCATGATGAGATTCTCTACTGAGCCAGAGTCGGGGTCTTCGTATGACCAAACCCAGTTTTGATTTTGGTGATCGCTGTTGGAGTGGTTAGTGAGTACGCTTAGTTTGGCGGGACTGCGGCTTGGAAGAAAGAATAACTTACTATTCAACACCGGCCGGAAGGTTGTCGCAGTCAATAAAAATGTCATCGAAGAAATCTGTTCGTACTGTAGAGAGTGTAAGCATTTTGAGAGGGCCAAAGAGACAGAGAAAAGGATGCTTGACATACAGTAGACCCCCTGAGGCGTAGAGCTTCGTATTCTGCCCAGCATAACTTCGCCTCTGAACGGTCTGAAGACAATGATACGGAATTCCACTACATAACTAGGTCAGCTAGAGCCCAAGCGGCGGGTGATTTAGACACCATGCGGCTTACCGTTTACGTTGACTAAACCATCGCCATGACCGATGAGGCCTTCTGAAGCCCAAAGCAGGTCATAAAGACAGATGCAGAGACCAATACTCTGGATTACCTATACGAAGGATAGTACCGTTAGTGTGAGATTTGTAATGGAGGGGTGGGGGCTGAGACACCGCGGCAACTGAAAATCAAGCCTGGCAAGAAGAAGACAGGAAGAGGGAAAAGACCGTACTCTGTTCGCATACTTTGCGTTGATGTTGTCTTCTATCGCATCGCGACTACGCTTAGAGAAGTCGTCAGGCGCAATTTGCACCAGATCAGCAATCTTGGTCTGTAGGATAGGATGTTAGCTACTGGAATTGTGATGTATAGATGCTAGAAGACTTGCTAGTATGAACATGGCTTTAAAGAGAGGATTCTGAGCAGAGGCGAGGTGAGGTTTGATTATTAGAAACAAATAAGAAAGAAAATAAAGAGTGAAAAAAGAAAGGAAAGGATTTCGTGATATGTTAGAGACAGTAGTAAAACCTTGGTAACAGCCACCAAACATACATCGATAGATAGCCCGCTCACAATAGCACTTAATATCTCCAAATATCTAACCCGGACAACCCAACTATGATGCTGTAGACTTATCCTAAGACGACGTCCTTCATAATGGCTTCTCAGCTATCACGGCCTTGGCTATCGCAGGTTGTTTCTTTGCGCACGTGACATGCTGTTTGCTATAAGCGGGCCAAAGATAAACAGCCAATCAGAAGCGTCTATGTGGGGCATCCAGGTCGGTCAGCCTCGGTGAGCGCATAAAGCCTTTTCAGGCGTCAATAACTTTTTGATTTCTAATTTAATTGTTCTTCCTTTCTATCTCGCGATCTCGACGGCTGCTTTCGTTTTCACTGCAGGATATTGTCACTTTTTGATTTCGAGATCGTTTTATCCCCTTCTTGTTGTCGCGTTGCTTGATTTCTCGGGCTGAAAGTACAGCCGTATCTCTTTTTAGCTCCTTGGTCTCTCAGCCTTTTTTTCACGTGTCTTTTTCTGGTTATCCAGCCCTTGTACCCGCACCCTATCTCTCCAAAGGAGCGTCGCTATCTTTTGCTCCCGGTCTTCATCCATCGTCTTCATCACCGCATTGTCATTTTCGCTTTCCGCTTTGCGCTTTCCGCTTTTCGCTTTTCGCTTTTCGCTTTTCTTGCTTCCCATTGTTCTATCGTCGTTACCCAACTTCACAGCTAACCATGTCCTACAATTTTGGCGCTCCTCCACCTCCACCTTCCACCCAGCAGCCTCCGGCACCCTATCGGGTACCCCCGACTCGCTATGGCTCTCATACTCCAAGTCGCGGTGGCTCTGGTACTGGTAGGGGCGGTCGAGGTGGCGGCTCATACAATCGTCAACCTCACCCTCCTCAAGGATACATTGATCCTGCTGCCTCATATGGTCGTCAGCCTAGTGCCACTGCATATAATCAATACCCCGGCTACTGGCCTGAGCAACAACAACAGCAGCAGCATCAGCATCAGCCTGCTGTTGTTTACCCTCAACAGCCCCCCCCTCCCCCTCAGAACCATGCGCTGCCTCCAGCTACTAGTGGTTCTACGTACTACAATTCATATGGCCAGCCTTCGTATCCCCCCCAGCCAGTGTATGGGGAGCAAAACTACCCTGACCAACAGTCCTACGCCGCTCACTATGGTGTCCAGCCGCCGCCCCAGTGGCATCCAGGCTCTTCCCATGCGGTTCCGTTTACCAACGGCGGCAGTGGACGTGGTGGCCGAGGAGGCTACAATGACCGTGGCGGCCATGGTCACGGCCATGGCCACAACCATGCAAGCAATCGCAGCTCCTCTGATCAGCATCAGCCTATGGCAGGCCGCTGTGCCCAGCCCTCCTTTGACCCAAGGGGATCTGGAACACCCACCTATACCTACCCTCCTCCCCCGATTGTTCCCATTCCTCACAATAACCATGCAAAGCCGAACCACCACCACAACGCTCAAGGCTCCCGTGGTCGCGGGCGCGGAGGGAACTTCCGCGATGGAAACGCATCGCGTGGCCGCGGCAATCATCACTCTTCCGGCTCTAGCCATCATTCTAACAACTCTCACCAAAACAATGCCAAGAACCACAACCAGCATTCTCAAAAGAAACAAACAGGGGAAGACAAGTCTAACAGTGCTCATGCCAATTCCAACAGCAACAAAAACAACAACAACAACAACAACAATAACAACAATAGCAGTTCCAACAACTCCAATTCCAACAATGCCAACTCTTCACAGAAGCCTGACCTAGTGGCGGCAGGCAAGAAAAAGAAGAGAAAGACAAACACTCTGGGCCTGACTCCTGGCGATGAAAGTGCATCTGACAATGACGAAGGCGAGGAGAAGTATCTGACAGAGCTCATGGGCCTGGAGACGATGCAGTAAGTTCCTTCTATTATCCGACGCAGGAATAAGTCTAACCATGTTTGCACCCTTCTTCTACTCCTTAGGATTACCGATATTCCCGCGTACATCTCAGATCGTCGCAAGAACTATCCGACCAGGCAACGCATCGAGGAAAAGAAGGCCAATGAAGAAGCTCAGAAAAAGGCTCAGCAAGACAGAGAAGAAGCCCTCCGCCTTGAAAAGCAAGCCGATAAGCTTCGCCGCCAGCTTCGAAAGGTGGAGTCTTCTATCAAGCGCAAGCGTGAACAACAAGATGAGGGCGATGAAATGCGTCAGTCTGAAGACGAATCGGACGATGATCTCGATGAGGAGGCTGCTAAACAGAAGCTTGCAGCTGAGGAGCGAAAGGCTGATGTGACAAAGCACTGCAAGTACTTTTCGACCGGTGGTAACTGTGGAAAGAAGAGCAAGTGCCGCTTCGTCCACGACCCAGCTGTGCGGGATGCAGCACTCAAAGAGAAGCAGGCAAATAATGGCCAGATGACCATTCGCCAGCGCTTGATTCTGAACGACAAGGAACAAGAGGATTTGTCGATTCTCGAGTCCATTGATTATCTGCGTCAAAAGGGCATCATGGCTAGAGCCAGCATCATCCTTACCAAACCCCCCGTCCCTGCTGCGGAGGAAGAAAGCCCAGACATTGCTGCCGGTACCGCTGAATCTGAGTCTACCGTGACTATGATTGGTGCTGCTGAGGGTAATATCGCCGCTGTCGAGGACGCTGATTGCATTGGAGACGTAGGTGTGGATATAGAGGATGAGGCAAAAAAGGGCCTAGAAGGCTCGCTTGCACAAGGGGAAACCAAGCCGGAGTCTCCCCCAGCTGCTACTAGTTCTTCCTCTGACACTGCTACAACTACAACCGCCAGCTCTGTACCTCCCTCTGTCTCTTCTCTTCCCCAGAAGCCGCCGCTATCGTCGGTGCCCGCTGGTAAGCCGCATACCAAACGCTCAGGTGGATGGCCAAACTATACCAAGTCCGAGGATCTGCCCTAAACCAAAATCCTGTTAGGTTTCCATTGAGAATTAACGGGCCCTCGTTGTATTTTCCTTTGTATTTCGTTTCTTTTCTTTGAACTTTATCTGGCACTGTCTTGCTCTTTTGCTTTTCTTTTTTCTTTTTCTTTTTCCATTTCTTCTCTTCGCTTTCTCTTCTCCGATGGTATCGCTGTTGTCTGACTCCTCGTCTCGTCTCCTTTTGCTTCTCATTTTGCCTGCATTCTGCTCTTACTCTCTCGACTTTCTCACATGCCCCCTTCTTTTCATGCTCTCAATGTTTCCCGTGAGACTTTCTGCTTCGTTCGATTGATGTTCCATTCCTTGCCCTCGACCTCATTCTGCTTAGAATCGCGTGTATTTACTTGCTTTTGCTTCTACTTTGGTACTTTGATATCCTTTCTTCTACCGTTCTACTTGTTCTTCTCTAGTGTATGAACTTGCTCATTGTCTTCCTCTCTCTTGATCTCAAATTGTATACTACCTTTAGGTTTTCTTCTTTTTCAATCACTATCAGCTTGCTTCTTTTACTTTGGCTGCTATATTAGTAGCCCTTTCTTTCTCTCCTCCGTCTTCCTTTATCTTTCTCTCCCCCGTCTTCCTTTATCTTTCTCTTCATCCCCTGTCGAGTGATGCCGATGACGAACTCTTGTACTATCGCCAGCTCGCGACAACATGGCTTCTTCCCCTCTTGCCCTTCTTTTAATTTAACCCCCCCGTGTTACTGTTACCACGCCATCCCTCGTGACATGACTGAACGATCTTTCAGGTTGACTAATATAAAAGATATTCATTCTACCCATGATCTCTATTCTCTGCCTCACTTGGCTATTTTTCTTTATGACACAGTTCCTGTCTTGGCATACAAAGTTTGATTTGAGTTCATGCTTCATGTGTGCAAACTACACGTTACTATACCTAAGTTTATCCTAGTACTAGATCTTCCAAACCATCCTATCCATTGAGTTACCCATTATCTATGCATCTACCGTGTTCCAGGCCATTCGGGCCTTCGTTGCTGTCCCTCGCACCGCGCGGACTTTATCACCCGATGCCACCGCCAGTGCTCTCTTAACCCGCGGCGCTAGTTCTACCAAGTGTCGATGCTCGAAGCGCTCAGGCATCTGACTTAACAGAGCTAGCGCTGACTTCCGAGCAGCGGCCAGCACAGGGCCGGGATTGGATATCTCGCCAAATCCTGACGGCATCCAGCTGTTGTCGGCGTCGGCGGCAATGCTGGCAGTCCTGGCGTCGAGTACAGATATGCGTAGGCAGACATCGATGGCGCTACGGGCGTGCGACTCAAGTAACGTGGGGCTTGAAGCCATGATAGCTTCCAATATAGCTAGCGCAGGCGCAGCAACGAGAGTGCTTGGAAGCGTGCTCAGAGCTGCCAGAACGGTCCGGACCAGCACTGGCGCATCATCCTGGTAGACAGTAAAAGAAAGGTGGCGCACAGCTGCTAGTACGGCAACTGTAGCGTTAGCTGCAGCTAACTTCTCAGTGGTGTTGTTAGTCGGACATGGGAGAGCAGTCTGTAAAAGAGGCACAAGCAGCTCAATGTAAGTGCGCTGGGTCCAGGTCGGCTTGGTAAGGCCGTGGAACGCCTTAGCAAGGCGCGGCTTTGGTGAGAACAGATAGTCGTACCACTGGGCAAATATATGGCCTGAAGTAGGGTTGGAGGTGAGTTTGCGAAGAAGGTCCAGAGAGGTGGACAGGGCAGAGCCAGTATAGCGACGTAATGCGCCAGCGAGGAGACCATAGACAGCATTAGCAATCATGAGAACATTGTCAGAAGATGTAACCAAGACAGCCAGGCGTGATTCAAGTAGAGCAAGAAGCTTAGGGCTTTTTTCAAAGGCGTGCTTGTTTGCTAGGACCGTGAGCCAATAGGCACGGGATACTGTAGGCTCCGTAGCATCATGTGAAAGGAGACATTGTGCAATGACTTCTTGGCCAACACCGCTTGAAAACAAACCCGAGACAACGCTGGGCCTTAAAGCCTGTAGAAGACTTGTGGAAAGATCGAGACAAGATGGGACGATACGCGGAGATGATGAGAGTAAGGTATCCGGACTTTTCTCTTCAAAGTATTCTGCCGGATGCACGGTCTCAATGACCTTCTTGACAGCGTCACCGTGAAAGAGGGCAAAGACCTCCTCTTCCAGAGACAGAAGTTGTTGTTGCTTCTCAGTCAACTGGCTCACAACGTATGTTGAGAGCTGGCTTAGGAAGAAAATGAATCTGCGGCTGGAATCAGAGCCATCATTGAAGGGTGCAGTGAGATTGACTTGGAAGTCAGACACGGACAGTGCCCGCTGGAATATACCGCGGACAGCGTAAAGACCAATCAATAAAATATCAGTGTTAGTAATGTCAGAGGGTTTATCTATAGCATCGACCGGTGCATCATTTTTGGTTGAGGTGGTCGTAGTGGCTTCATAAGCAGGAAGGCTGGGAAATCGCTTATGAATATATGACACCCAAGAGTCCTTTGTTGCATCATCTGGGAAGCCGAGGCCAGGTACTAAAGGCCACTTAGCATAGTAGATATCGCTAAAGTTCATTAATGCTGCCTGCAATCCTGTCAAATAAACAGACCAGGTTGAGTGGGTGAGGCCGGCACTTTTCTGTGCCTTCACGATATCGTCATCTAGAGCATTCAGCAAGCCGGTTGTCAAGAGGAGGAAGTTTCTATGCGCAGATCCGACCTTGGGCAGTGATGAGCACCCGATAAATGCAACTTGGGACATGAGAATGACAAAGGCGTCTACATCATCCGAGCTTTTACCTGCGGTTAGGCTAGACTTCAGTACCTGGTCAAATGCCTCGGGCAATGTCGAAACTATTCTTTGGAGAGCTTCTACTGCATCCTGCAACACGTCAGGTGCAATATCTGAAGGCTGTACAACAATATTTGTCAACTCCGCCGTGATATCTTGGCAGGTAGAATGGGCAAGTAGAAGCGTTCCTTTTTCCACTGCGCATGGCTGTGAAGCAAGAAGACCAAGAGACTGCACAGCATTTCTGTTGATTTCCGACCTCTCGGCAAACATTCTTTTCAGAGAGCTTTCATAAAGTGTGACAAAGGTTGGGTCAACAGCCCTGAGGGCAAGCTGCTCCTCGTCAGACAAGGCCTCGGGTTTCTGGAGGTATAGTAGCCGGATAGCTAGCACAGAGTTGAGTAAGGTTAGGAGTGCTGATGTATGCTCGGGAGACTTGCTGTGACGTAGGGCATCTCTAATGTGATTCACAACTGGGGCTGCTAGCGGAGCAAAGACCGTAAATTTGGCGCGCATCAAGGCCACAAGTAGCTTCCCAGCACCGGCTGAATAGGTTGAGCTGCTTAGGTCATCAGTGCATTCTCTCAAAACAGACAGCGCGAATGTCTGAAGATCGTCGTCTTCTAGCCTTTTTGCGAGCGTAGTGAAAAGGTCTAGAGTAGCGTCGATGGTGTCGTCAACATCTCCATTGCGGACTTCATACTTGAGAGCGCTCCAAATGCGATCAGCAAATGGCGCGATGGTGGTTTTGCAAGGGTCGTAAGTTTTGATTCCAGCCTCAAGTGTGCGGATGATATCAAGCTAGAAACAGCAAAGCCACAACGGTTAGCATTAAGTCAAACACACAAGACTTGGGAGTATGCACTTGCCTTGACGTTAGCAGTCACGCCTGTGCCCTGTTCGATTTTGCTGAGCAGAAAGGGAAAAGCGTGCGGCGCCATCGCAGGGTTGGCCACAAAACAGTCCCTCAAGGCGAGCTTGAGGTCATCTGCTGTGATGCCAGATGGGTGTTGTGATGCTCTCAGCGAGATTGGGAAATAGGCTGAGAACGTGTTGAAGATTTCGAGACTGAGTTCCGTGGATAGGTCGAATTCTCGGAGCAACACTGCCAGGAGACCAAACCACTTGAGGATGTTCTTGGGGTCCCGCTCCGAGCTGCACATGGCGATCATTTCCTTGATGAATACCAAATCGGAACCTTGCTTGGAGCGCAGTTCAGAAGCAATGGCGGAGTTCGTTACGCAGGTGGTAAACAGCTCATAGACAGCTAATCGCGTGACGGGGATCTGATTGCGGAATTCATCGCCCATGGCACATACTGAATGAAGCATGCTAGGCGCAGCATCAGCGGGAAAGAAGTCCATGGAAGTGAGGGTAGACAAGGCCTTGGCTGAAGGCAGAATGCCACTGCGGTGGTCAATAGTGAACATGGAGCTAAAATAGGCGATGAGGACCTTGACTGCAGCAAGTATTAGTAAGTGAGGTGGTGTTTTGCGAGTCGTTTATTGGTAAGACGTACTTTGGTCCACGCGCAAAAAGTCCTTATCAAGCAGATGAAGCGTAGTAGAAAGAAAGTCAAGAGCTGCAGCATGTTAGCCATGCCGTCTACAGGTGGTGGGCCCATACATTGTACTGTACCTCGTGCTCTTGCAATGCGGTCACCAGAGCCAGCCTCTCCATCATCACCAAGGATCCACGGCCGCACACTTTCGACCCATTTGCGGATGGGATTAGAAGCTCTTGGGGCAGATTTGATTGCTGTGTGCATAAGATTTAGAGTTAGAAGAAGCTCGAGGGCGGCATCGGTCACAGGCCAAATGTTCGAGAAAGGGGAGAGATTTGCAGCTAACCTTCAGCAGCCAAGGCAGCTAAGGCATCGCGAGTAGGATGGTCATCTTCAAGCACAAATTTGAGTGCTAACTGATCAAAATCCGCCATCATAGATATAGAAAGATGGAGATGGGGACGGTAATCGTGATGTGGTTGATATCTCAACTAGCAACCGCGTAGACAAGGCAGACCGGGCAAGATTTGAGACGGGTGGTTGTGTGTCGATTGTAACAATATCGGTGTTGCATGGATATCGCCAGTATTGATGGCCTGGAGCCTCGGTGTCTTTGCTTGGAGTCGTTGCTTGGGCTGACTCTCGCTTGCTATGTAATATTAATATGTCAACGGTGATAAGTTGACAGGGTCTTCCATAGCCAAACATACGCAATCAAGTAGCGCCCCACTCTATCTTGGCAAAACCAAGATTTGGAGGGGCTATGGACAGGAATTCGCTTATCGGCTTGGGCGGTGAAGAAGAAGCCTTATCGGACCAATAGTCGTGCTTCTTGGTGCGCTTGAACCAACCTAGGTGCTTGGAGGGGCAGGGCAGGGAGGAATTCTACTCGAGATTTTTTCTGCAGCGCTCTTAGCGGCTCTAGTGCCGCCCTAAGAGCGACAATAAATGTCACCGCTTTAGAGGCTGTAGACTGCTAGGCCACTGCTAGGGTTACCTAAGTACCACTAAAGCCCTTAAGGCAATCGCTAAGGCCTCTAAGCCGGCTCCGGGCTTCGGCGAGCGAGCGACTTAATTTTTTTTTCTAGCTAGGTCCTGTCGCCTTTATCAACTTCTCTCTTCTCCCTCCTCACTTTCCCTTTTCTTCCCCTTCTCCTTTCTTTGGTCTTTGGCCTTGCTAGTAGTCTTGTAAAATGTAGCTGTCCCTCATCGTCAATCCCGTTTTCTTCTTTGTCGCCACTGTCGTCTTCTTTGTTTCCTGCTGGCTTCGTTCAACCGGTCATTCCTCTCTTGCTCGTTGTGATACTAAAGCCGCTATCCACCCTCTTTACCTTGTGATACCACTGTTCAGTAACAATGGCCGAACCTACTGCCCCTGTCGCCTGCAAGACCATCTTGGCCAACACCATCGCCAAGGGTCTCCTTGGGGAGGTGCACCAGACCCTAGAGACTCTGGGCAAGAAGCCTTCTCTAGTCGCTTTCCTAGCCAACAGCGACCCGCATGCGATGCAGTATGCAGAGTGGTCTAAGAAGACATGTGAGGAAAAGTATGGCTGGCCTGTCCCCTTCCCGTTGGCTCTTCTGCATTGCATTACATACATGCCTTGCATAACCGCCACATGCTCGCTCCCTCTCTCTTGCCTTGTACCTGATGTGTGTGTGACCTTTCTGCTGACACTGTTTGTCTCTCTCAAGCGGCTTCGATTTCGAGTTGCGCCAAGTCGACAAGGAAGAGCTCGAAGAGAAGATTTTGGAAGCCAATGTTGACGACAGTGTCGACGGCATTATCGTCTACTACCCCATCTTCCCTGGAAACCTCATGCACGACAAGTACATCCAGGAGACCGTTGCCCTTGACAAGGATGTTGAAGGCCTGTGCCACACTCATCTCCACAACATGTATCATAATGTCCGCTTCCTCGATGCGCCCGCAAACCTGAAGAAGTCAATTCTGCCGTGCACGCCCCTCGCCGTGGTCAAGATCATGGAGTATCTGCAGCTGTACAACCCGCTGCTTGCCTATGGAAACCGCCTATACGGCAAGACCATCACCATCATTAACCGCTCTGAGGTCAATGGCCGGCCGCTGGCTGCTCTCCTTGCCAACGACGGTGCTACTGTTTACTCGGTCGACATCACTGGCGTCCAGATATTTACCCGTGGCCAGGGAATCCGCCAGGTGCGCCACCAAGTCCATGATAAGGAGGGCTGGGAGCTGAAGGATGTCCTGCCTCTTAGTGATGTTATCATTGGTGGTGTGCCCGTAGAGTCATACAAGATCCCCACCGATCTAATCCGCGAGGGTGCCGTATGCATTAACTTTTCGTCGTTCCGCAACTTCGATGGGCCAGCCATTAAGGAGCGAGCTTCGATCTACGTACCATCGGTTGGCAAAGTCACAATCGCCATGCTCCTGCGCAACCTTGTGGTAAGTTTGTATACACAGACACGGGAGTTCTACTTGCGGCCAAGTAGCCAGCCGGCTAACACTTTTGTTTCCACAGCGTCTCATCACCAACAAAGCCGATGTCAAGAGAAACGAGGAGGAAAATGCCGAGATCAAGGCCAAAGTCAACGCATAAAAAGGGAAACAAGATGTGTCCACAAGGTGCTATAGAATTTGTTGGAAGGCGATAGAAACAGTACGGCAGATAGAAAGGCTGTTTTTCTTTGATGATGAAAAAGAGAAGTTGCTGGTTTGTAGCACTGGCTGACACACAAAGCACAGGAACAGGGTAAAATAGAGAAGGAATGTACGGAACGGACCGGAAGTTCAAAAGCGGAGACATGAATATACTGGGAATATATCATGCTATGAATCCATAGCAAACGCCTCATAACGAGAATTCACCCCCGTACACAGTTGTTTCTGCAGCAAACACCTCGCACCTATCACTTTGCTGACTCATCCCTTCTCATACGTAACACAGTCTAGTCCTATAGCAAACAACGCAAAAGCCTATCTCCTCACCCGACACCTGCCGCTCTACCGTTTCGCTTCTAACGGATCAGTTTCGCGTTCATGCCCACGATACACCGCACCAGATCCCAATCGCCATTCGCACCCACCCAGTCAGTCACCACAATGCCTGTCGCGCCATCACCAACGTCCAGGTTTTGGGGGCCTTTGCCAGTGATACCATGACAACCGCACAGGTATTCAATGATTGACGGGTTCAACTTGGCAGCAATACGTTCTGGCCAGCACGTGGCGTTGAAGAAGTTACTTGCCGTCAGGAAGTTAACAAAGATATGGCTGCTATTTCCCTGGTGTTCGGCTGCTCTTTCGAGGTGTGCACAACTCAGTTCCCGCTTCTTTTCGATGTTGGTGCTCTCCGTAACTTCGTAGAAGTCTTGCACTCGCACCAGGCCGCCAGCTGCTAGTGCATCTTCGCAGTTATCGGGCCACGGTGCCGCCTGAATGCCGCAACAACCTTCGTGATCTTGGTCCGGCCGAAAGCGGCTCATCAGGATGATCTTCCCTCGGGCTTCACCCAGTGTGGGAATGTGTGATCCGGTCCACCAGCTCTCTGACTTTCTAGAAATATGGCGGTTGTGTAAGTGCTTGCCCAGGTCGGCGTCGGTGCCTTTCCCAGTACCCTCACGCTTGACGCTCATGATGACAGTCTCGCTAGGGTTTTCGTCCAAAAAGTTGTAAACGGACTCAACCATATCGTGAAAGTACTTATGGCCGGTGAGGCTGATGGGAAATGCCGAGTGTACTAGGGCCATTTCATCATTGTCGGCATCAACAGAGACACGAATATCGAGGAAGCGCACGCCATTAGCCAGCTGTTCCCGCACATTCACGGCTTGGCACCGCACGCTAGGGAGAGCCACGTAGCAGGTCGGGCTGTTGTGGGTCCCTGGAATCGACAAGCAAGTCAATGAAATATCGTCGGCCAGCCTTCCCATCCACTGGTTCAACTGAGCTGACGAAAGCAGTGTGATCAAGTCCATTCCCCGCATGAAAACAGCTGTGATCTGGAGATCGCCTCCGTCCAGACTCTTGAGCTCACTGCTCTTTTTGCTAGGGCTCGGCACATCGGTCTCGTACTTTTTTTCTTCATTCTCAAACTGGATCCGCACAACTTCGTTATCAGCCTTGTTTGGCACCTCAATCTCTGTCTCCCGCGTTTCAAAAGCCGGGATGTCAATGGAAACATCCTGTCCATGTTTGGCATCACTCTTGACCACGAGCTGTGTGCGCGAAAAGTCGGTGGCGTTCAAGAAACTGGAGAATGTACCAACTACATTGTTCAAGGTAGTTCCTGTGGACTCTTTGGAACCGTCAAACCGCTCAAACCTGACAAGCTTGAGGGGCTTGGAGGTAAGGTTGCGGATGGAAAGGTGTGTCATGATGAAGTGCGTAATGTAGTAGGCACAGACAAGAGGGTAAAGTGAAGGAGGACGAGATCAGAGAAAACTGGTTAGATAAAGTATGCGATATCAATGCATGTAGGGTGAAGCGTGTTATGAGTAAACCCGGGCTCCCGTAAACCAATTATACAAGTACGAACGCGGCATGCAATTCATGGAGACCATGGGTGGCGAATGGGCATGCTATCTCTCCCCTAGTCTTCTCTAGCCCTTCCTAGTACCTCCGTCAGATCTCCCTTTTCAGCTCAGTAAGCTCTACTATTGTTCAGTTGTTGTTTAATTATTGTCTAGTGTTGTCCTTACCCCCGCCTTCCAATTCCTTTTAATGCACTCAAGCTTGCTTACTACGTGGGCGGCTAAACAAACCATGGCCCGGCCAGGACAAAGTAGCCTCTAAGGGACTAAGACCGTCTAGGGTTTAGATGGGTGGCCTAGGGTTAGAAAAGGCTGATCTTGATGGAATCTTGCTTACCCGATCGTCTCGTTGCTCTGGGTTTGTACTTTTCGGATTGTGTGTGTTTCTTTTCGAGAGAGAAATAGAGAGCTTCAAGATCTTGGTGAAGCTTGTCTCTGTCTATAAAAATAGGGCTTGTGGCACTCTATTTCATAACTTTAGGTTTTTGACACTTCCAGGAAGGAACCTACGATCCAACCACCGGCCCCCGCTTTTTCAGGCTCTCAATCTTGTTCCGAGTGGCCCCTTCTATCGGAAACCAGAGCAGGTAACTGCTGAAACCTTCGAGGCTATACATTTTGCAACTTGAAATTTCTGCCTCTGAAGTCATTGGAGTCACTCAACCTCAGCCTTGTCATCTGCTTCGCTCAGCCTTGTGGTGTCCACATCACAAAGTGTATCGAGACTTTTGCCTTACTTCTGTTTGAAGCTTGTTGTTCTTTGTTCTTTACCTTCACTTGATTGTTAGCATCATCAAACGCAGGCTTTTGTTGCTTGATTGTTTTTGCTTTTCCTCTTCCCTCTCTTGTTTTCTCCCCTCATTCCTTTTTCTTTCGTTTCTTCTTCAGTTTCTGCCTCTACTCCTGGCCCTATACTGCTGGATTATAGAAAGAAGCCCCAGTGGCAACCTCACCACCATTACCACACAACAACAACAACAAACCTCTCTATCACTATTTCGATCTATCCATAATGGCCCCTAAAAAGAAAAAGGTCGTCAATGTAAATCGTGGATTTGCAACCACTTCCGTTGCCTCAAAACCGCGAGTCGACGCCACACCTGACGCCACGACTCCGAGCCCTGAAAATGCCATCAACTCAGCCAATGGCAGTTCGTCCGCCACTGCCGACGCTGCCAAGAACAGCTTGAGCACCAAGGGAAAGCACAGAACACCCACCTCGGGCGTCCCCGGTGCCAGTGCTTGTGTCGGTGCAGGTGCTACCCCAGGCTCAACCGGAAGAGCCAACCCGGCTACCCATGACGCCCCCCAAAACGGATCAGTACCGCAGAAGGAGTTGACCGCTGAAGAGTTTGCGGCACAGCTGGAAGAATCTGAGTTGCAACTTCTAGTCGAGACCAATGCCGAAAAGGTACGCCTGGCTGTCAAGCGCCAGCAGCAGCGGCTACAAACCGACCGTCGTGTTCTGCGTAGTCAGGCCGATCCCATAAGCAGCCAGAAATGGATGCCGCAGGATATTATTGACCGCATCATGAGCCTAATCCAGGCTGAGAAACGCTTTGGATCGGGCCAAGGAACGGCGTCGAGAGCACAGTTGTCTGCCAAATCCAAAAATCAGCAAGAAGATAATGTAGCCATCCGCTTATGGACCCTCGAACAGACCTTGACCGAGCTGGGCTTTTCAACCCACAGGATTCAGCAAGTGATCCAGGTTGTCTTGGAGGCTAGTCCAGACCCCAATGCCACTTCCAAAGACAGTATCTGGGGCTTGGAGGAAGCTTTGGAGTGGTTTGCACGAGAATGCTCAGTTGACGAGCTTCCTTCATATGATGACCGCGGACACGAAAAGAAACCCCATGGTAAGAGAGGCTCCTCACCAACTCTATATGCGTTTGTCCATTAACCTTTGCCTCTAGAATCAGTGCCCCCTTCTGGCCAGGCTACCCGCCAGAGCAGCCCTCATACAAAGAAGGCCCCTGAGCCAAAAAAGCCCAAAGCCGCAGCGTCCAAGAAAAAGTCGGCAGTTATGTATGACATTAGCGATATTGAGCCCGAAGATCTAGCTCCCCAATATCTCGAGACCAAGACCAAGATATTCCAAATGGAGCACTCTCTCTCGGGTCAGAATAGAGATTCAAAGAGCCAAGTCCCTGCCTCAGATGTGGATACTATTACCCTAGACAAGCTCAAGGCCAAGCTAGCACGCATTCAAAATGACGTTCTGTTTGATAAGTTTGCTAAGATTGAGGCTGACAGACAATGGCATGTCCAGAAAATCGTAATGGAGAAAGAGATCGCAGCAGCAAAACAGGCTCAGGCCAAAGCGACTGCGGAAGCCAAACGATCTGCAGCACAGCAAAAGCGCCAGCAGAAAGAAGCAGAAAAGTCGGTAGAAGTTGCCGAGGCAGGCACAGAAAAGCCAATTGAGTCCGAAAATGACTCCGATGAACTTGCTAGAGAAGCCGAGCGAATGGCTGCTGAAATTCTTGCTGAGGGTGAAGACGAAAACGAAAACAACCTAGACATTGGCGACTTATTTAGCAGCTTGCCGCAGATGGAAACGGGCGAGGACGGCAAACCAGCCCTCGTTAGTCAAAACTCAAACGGCAAGACAGTCACCATTCGCAACTTTGGAGAGCCTACTGGGACTAATCCCTCTTCAATTCTGACTACTCTTTGTAGATCACGCAACTCACAAGACGTCAAAACTGTCCTTATCTCAGAAGTACCCTTTGCTGTCCGTCATCTAGTTGCAATCACGTGGAGTAAGCCCCAGGAGTTGACTACAGAGCTGGCCATCCCCGAGGTTTCTGTATACCACAGCCCTGAACTTACTGAATTCTCAATGACAACCATTGCCGCGCCCAACAAGGCGCAATCTCAGGCTTTTATTGCTGTGGCAGCTATGTATTATCTCACTCTCAACCAGCCAAAGGAGCAAAAATCGCGCTACCTCCAGCTGTCACCGCAATGGAAGGAAGTTTGGGATGAGTGGGAACTCCAAAGAAAGCAAAAGGCAGATGCTATTGACCGTGATTGTCTTCGCAATTTGCGCGATCTAGTAAAGCAAAAGCAGACACGTGACCTTGAGGACGGAGTCATCTTACAAAAGGCATTCCGTGGTCGAGTAGCGGCTAAGAAGCAGGGCGACGGCGAAAATACCAACACGGACCGGAGCGCAATTTCAGCCGCAGACTCAGAGGCCATTTGCAAAATATGGGCGGAAAAGACATCTACAGCCAAGTTCCGAGCAATGACCGTAAGTGTTTATACTAGCAGCTTGAGCCAGTCCTAAGACCCGGGCTCTAATTTGTGATGCCCGAAAACTAACTTGTCTGATAGAAATTCCGCAGTCAATTGCCTATGTGGCGCTTCAAATCGCAAGTCCTTGAGGCCATCGACAACCACCCAATCGTCATCATCTGTGGTGAAACGGGATGTGGCAAAAGTACACAAGTCCCTGCCTTCATCCTCGAACACGAAATGTCCCAAGGCAAACGCTGTAAAGTCTACTGTACAGAGCCTCGGCGAATCTCAGCTGTGGCGCTTGCCCGTCGTGTCAGCGAAGAGCTAGGTGAAAACAGAGGCGATATCGGCACCTACAGATCGCTGGTTGGCTATTCTATACGCCTCGAGTCCAACACTACTAAGGAGACGAAGCTGGTCTACGCCACCACTGGTATTGTTATGCGGATGCTCGAAAACTCCAACGACCTGCAAGAAATCACACATCTAGTGCTTGATGAAGTTCATGAACGAACCATCGACAGCGATTTCCTCCTTATTGTGCTCAAGAGACTGATGAAGAGGCGGCCAGATCTCAAGGTTGTACTTATGTCCGCTACCATCCAAGCCGATGTGTTTTCCAAGTATCTTGATGGAGCTCCTGTGCTTCAAGTCCCTGGCCGCACGTTCCCGGTCGAGACAAGGTTTATCGAGGATGCCATTGAACTTACAGGCTGGACAGCAGGCGAAGAAGAGCAGCTAGTCCAGATTGATGACGATGCTCCTGAGCCTGATGCTGATGGTATTGCCGCACCTAAATCCGATCTTGCTGCGTATCTCGCTGGCTATTCTTCAGCCACAAAGTCGACAGTTTTCAATCTTGACGAGAAACGCATTGAATTTGATCTAATTGTGCAGCTAATTGCTAAGATTGGGTCTCACGAGAGCTATATCCCCTACTCTAAAGCCGTGCTAGTCTTCCTTCCTGGCATGGCAGATATCCGCACCCTTAATGATATGCTTCTTGGCGACCCGACGTTCAAGGATTGGCTCGTATACCCTCTCCACTCTAGCATCGCCACCGAAGACCAAGAGATGGCTTTTGTTGTGCCTCCTGAAGGCAAGCGCAAGATTGTGCTAGCCACAAATATCGCCGAAACCGGTATCACAATCCCCGATATCACCTGTGTCATTGACACAGGTAAACACAAGGAGATGCGCTTTATCGAAAAACGGCAAATGTCGCAGCTTCTAGATACGTACATCTCACGTGCCAATGCAAAGCAAAGACGTGGCAGAGCCGGCCGTGTTCAGAAGGGCCTATGCTTCCACATGTTCACGCGGTTCCGTTTTGAGAACCGCCTGGCCGATGACCAGCAGCCCGAGATGCTGCGTTTATCGCTGCAAGATTTGGCCATGCGTATCAAGATCTGCAAGCTGGGTGGGATTGAGGAAACTCTAAACGAAGCTATGTCTCCCCCTCTAGCCAAAAACATCAAGAAAGCCATTGACTCGCTGATTGATGTTCGTGCTTTGACAACGGGCGAAGATCTAACACCACTGGGTGTCCAGCTTGCCCGCTTACCTGTCGATGTGTTCCTAGGAAAGCTGTTGCTACTGGGAACAGTTTTTAGATGTTTGGACATGTCTCTAACCGTGGCTGCTGTGCTATCCGCCAAGTCTCCCTTCCAAGCTCCCTTTGGCCAGAGAGCCCAGGCCAACAATGCCCGGATGGCTTTCCGTCGTGGCGACTCAGACCTGCTAACTATCTACAATGCGTATTGTGCGTGGCGCAAAACATGTCTGGCGACCGGCAAGGACTTCCAGTTTTGCCGCAAAAACTACCTCAACCAACAGGCACTATCCAACATTGAAGACCTTAAGGGCCAGCTCATGGTAGCACTGATCGATGCTGGCGTCTTAGCGCTAACAGACGAAGAGAGACGCAATCTAGATCGCGTCCGCTTCATGTCGAACCGTGGGCGGCGCGGTGTGCAAGCGTTCTATGAGCTACCACAACGCGTCAACAGGAACTCAGATATTGACGCTATTACCGCCAGCGTCATTGCCTGGAGCTTTTATCCCAAACTTCTCGTGCGAGAAAAGCCAGGATCTCGGCAACTACGCAACATCGGCAACAATCAGATCATCAGTCTGCACCCAACGAGCATCAACAAGGGTTCGTTAACGGATGCTAAGTGGCTAAGCTATTACCACATTCTTGAGTCCAAGAAGTAAGTACCACCCAGTCAACATAGAGTCGAGTTTTCCTATATGAATGATGATGATATGCTAACCTGTTATGTTGGACCACCAGAGTGTACCATGCTCATGAAACAACAGCAGTTGATCCATTTGCCATTGCGCTCCTATGTGGCGATGTTCGTTGCGATGTAAGTAACTGCCCTCCTCTCCTCTTCTCTCCTGCCTTTTCCTACTGACACAAAGCTCTCTATCAGCTTTTCAACGGCGTACTCACCCTTGACGGAAATCGTGCCCGCTTCTCATTACAGGACTGGAAGTCAGTATTGGCTATCAAAGCACTACGCTTAAGACTACGTGAGATTCTGTCTCGTTCGTTCAAAAATCCCGGCGCGCTTCCTACGCCCCAGCAGCAAAAATGGCTGGATATTTGGCAGCGCATTTTTGAGCAGGACTTTGAGGAACCAAAGACATCAGGCGTAAACGCAGGGAATTCAACGGCTGGTGTAAACAGCGGTAGCGGTATAGGTGGACGACGATAAATGAATATGGCGGTAAAATGTTGGGGGGGGGGGGGGTTGGTGAGCTTTCTAGTAGACTAGGAAGGATATCATCCATCGATATTTACTTAGTTGCATTTACGTACACATAACCTACGAAAATTCACAGTACTAGAAGTAACAACAACCATTGACAGAAGGCAAATAAAGCTGACAAGAGTCAACAATCATGTTTGAGGTGTTAGATATCATGAGATTAAGCGACAACGAACGGACGGGGAGGGGAGCGGGGGGGGGGAGTACAAGGAGGAATAATAGCAAAAAGAATATGAGGGTCAGATGTACCACATAATGTACAGCCGGAGTAGAAAATGGAAATGGAGTATATGATGTATGTTAGTTCTCTATGTTACATGAGAGCCAGAAGGAAAAATGAAATAAAAAGAATAATAGAGTAAATAAAGCAGGAAAATGGAGAAAAGAAACAAAGTAAATAGATGAAAATCGAGATGTCCCAAGTTCAAATATTTACTTCTAGTAAAGTCTGAAGGGAAGTAAAAGAGAGCAGAATAGGAGTGAGATGAGGCGTGAATCAAGAACTTCCCATCCAGGAAAATAATAAAAGAAACTAAAAAGAAAAGAAGGAAAAGAAGGAAAAGAAGGAAAAGGAAAAGAAAAAACTCCAAAGAAAATAGAGGAAAAGAAAGAGCTTTTTCGACCAAGAACAAAAACTATAGAAAAGAGAAGACAAGACTACACAAGTCTAGTCCTTCTTACTAGCTAGAAACAGCGCCTTGAAATCAGCGTTGTTCTTCATCCCGTTCGGCTTAGTGGGCTCGCCAGCAACGACATCCGCACTTGTGTCCGGAGATGGCGCCACAGGGTGTCCTGGTGTAGACACGGCCGTTGCTGATGCTGTCATCATTCTAACTCCCGTAGGCTTCTTCACGCCTGAAATAGCGAGTCCGCTGCGCTTGGGGCCACCTTTGCCTAGCGCCCGTTTTGGCGGTGCGAAGAGCTTGGTTGCTGGCGCAGCCTTACTCGCTGTGGCAGGACCAGGCTGAGAGGCCTGTGGATGTTTATCCCCGCTAACAGACCCAGACTCAGGTGCCTTTTCGTTGCGCAAATCCTTGACCGTTCCTGTACGAAGCGTACGTCCCTCAAACTCCACTCCGCTAAGCTGCAATTGTGCCTTGCCAGCGGTTGCCGAGTCCGCAAACTCGATCTTGGCCCCACCCTGTGCAGGAAGAAGCACAAGCTTGATAATATCGCCTATTGGGGCCACCAGAGCCTTCACGCGTGCATCATTGACCGTATCTGGTAGGCCCATGAGGGCAATTGTGCGTGCGTCGATTTCGGCAGCAGAGACGGCCGGGAATCCCTTTTCAGATACAGCTGAGGAGGCAGTAAGGCCGCCTTCTGTGCCTGTATCGTCTGCGGCAGAATTAAGTCCAGCAACAGTAGTCTTAGCACTAGTCTTGAAGTTGCGTTGTTGCGATACCTCGACGCGTATAATACGCGTTCGGAATTTGACATTATTCAACTCTTCCGCTGCTTTGGTTGCCTGTTCGACCGTTCCAAAAACCACAAATGCAGTGCCAAAATTTCGGCCGTTCATGGCTCGCAGCAGCCGCACACTTTCAACAGTCCCATACTTGGAAAACACGGCGCGCAGCTCATCCTCGGTCGCATCACTATCAACGTTGGCAACATGCACTTCACGGCCTTCTGATGTAGCACCCTGACGTTTGCGCTTATTTGCAGGATCAGAGTACTTGACCTCAAGACGGTACTTGTTCTCTAGCTTCTTGCCGTCTAAAGCCACGGCCTTTGCCGAAGCCTCTGGGGAACGGAAGGTCACGTAACAAAAGCGACGATGGGTGTTGTACTTAAGACTGGGCCAGCGGATGCTAAGAATATCACCAGAGGTTTTGAAAAGATCGCGAATAAAGGCGTCATCAGCAGCCGGTGGGTAGTTAGTCACAAAAACAGTGAGGTTAAAGCCCGACGAAACCGTAAGCTGGCTTTCACCAAAGTACTTGCCGTTACGCAGCATGATAACAGACTGAGCGTCGTCGCAGGAGTCAAACTCCACCATGGCCGTTGTAGAGTTGTCAGCCTCAGGCACCAACAACACATTGTAGATTTGGCCAAACTCGCGCAGATATTTTTTAATGGCACCAACAGTGACATCACCAGGAAGACCGCTTACTACTACAGTAGTATTCTCGCGGTCCCGCTTAGGCTTCACTTCGGTGCCATCCACTGATGCACCGCCATTTATCGCTACTGTCGAATCGTTTTTCGGGCGTTTGCTTGAGTCAGAAATCGCAGTTTCTTTGCTGTATCCATCTGGACTATCGTCAACGCTGTCACGCTTGCGTTTCCCAGTAGATGGTGAGCTTTGGTTATTATTTTGTGCAGGAACAACATGCTGGTGATCTCGCACTCCCGATCCGGCCTGAGCCTGAGGCTGTGTCTGGACTTGTGCCTGCTGTGCGGTTTGGTGATCTGCATAAGCAGCTTCTCTTTCTCTGTCGCGTCGCTTGGCCACGAACTTGCCTGTCCTACGTACAATGTCCTGAGCTAAACGGATGGTATCAACAGTTTCATACTCATTACAATGTTGCACGAAGAATTCAAGTAGCTGCTCTGGCCAATCAAGAGTCCTCCGCTCAATAGCCCTCTTAAGAACGGCAGTGGCACGAAAGGGCACGCGTTTTCTTTGGACAGCGGGGACGGATCTGGCTAGGCTTTCATTTGAGAGTAATTCATTCCCATAAACGATCATCTCCCACGAAAAGTATTGTTGCCAAAAAATATAGTTATCGGCATAAATCGGCTTGCGGGCGAGAGTGTTCCAGTAGTCGCGGGCGTCTCCAATGTTGCGCTTGGCTTCCGTCAGGTACTCGATGAAAATACGCTCCACTCTGAACATTGGGTCTCCCTTATATTCATCATTTCCGTACAGCTTGCGCCCATGGATTTTAATGTCCTCCAGAGCTGCAGCAAAGCCCATATCGGCATGGTCGAGAGATTCGCCACCTTGTTCCACAGCTCGCCGCTTGAGAAAGCCGCACCAAGCAATGTACATTGATACCAAGCTTTCCAGGCCACCCTCCAACAGCTTGGAAGATGCCGTAGCGGCATGCTTTATACGCTCAACATCCTCAAAAGGTGTACGGGCCTGTTCAGCTGCAAGAATGTAGCGAGACCACAGATTACCCGACCAAGGACAGTGGTCTGTAGCCCGTTGGAGGACATGCAACAGACTGGACAGTTCATTGGGCTTGTCCATGTTCATGTTGCTGCACAAATGCACAATATAGTCCTCCCAAACACCTTCATCGCGCGTAAAGATTCCGGTAAGAGCGCGAGAGAAAAGGCCAGTACAGACGTCGTGCAAGAGCTGGCAATCCGGAGTATTTTTACGCACATGGAAGGAGGAATGGTTAACTTCCCAGTCGAGATATTCGAGGAACACTGCGCGCTCTATGTCATGACGGTTTCCGCGCTGGGCTTTGTCGAGTTTGTATTCGAAATCTTCGCGGGGGCCCCGCATAATGGCTTTGGCGGTTTGCGCACTCTCGGTTATTTGCTGCATGGTAGACTCCCAGGCGGGCCGATTGAATTCGGATAAGAAAGAGGCAAAACAGGAAGCTGTCTGGTCCCACTGGACGTGAGGGGTGACTAAACGGTTGCGATATAGATGCGTGATACGGCGTATTCCTTCGGGGGTTTGGGTGCGAACCAGTTGTTCCATCTCAAGGCCAATCCAACGATTCCACAAAATGTGGCTGTCGCTCAGTCGATATCGAATGGCCTCGTAGCCTTCTTGCCAAAGCTGCAAAGTAGCATCAAGCGTGAACATTTCGTGGGCCATCATAAGCTCTTCATTGGACCAGCGCGCAAGCCTGGAGCCTGGCCGGCGCGGGTCTAGAGAGCTGACGTATAGCGAATGGAAAAACTCACAGTATGTGCGCCATATTTCCAAGCTTCCAGTTTCTGCATTGATGGCTCTGCGGAAATGTTCGAGGGCAACAGTGCATGATTCAAAATCCTCGACATTACGCGATGCTTCCTCAAGATAGGCAAGCCAGTTGTCTTGCCCTACAGGAGTTGTCATTTTAGCGAAGAAGTCGGGATTCGACGGTTGTGGGCGTAGTGCAAAAGCGATACAAGGCCAAAGCCGAAGCCAACAAAGGGCACAAGGCTGGCAAAGACGAACGGTGTGGGCGATCTATGTAAATGGACTCGGGATGCTGCAGATTAAAATAAAAGCTCAAACATGAAGAAACAGCGATTTTGAGATGAATTTAGGAAAATACAGATTCAACTTTGAGCAAGCCAAAGCAAACTCTGAGGTGTGAAGTGTAAGAATCAAGCAGGCCGACCTGGGGTAAGCTGCAGACAAACAACTAAGGTTCAGTTGCATAGACAATGACGTAGTACTCAGCGTCTGCGTGTTGCGTTGCCAATGGACCAGATGCCCAAATAAAAATTCAGCAAAACCAAGATAACAGTCCAATCGTATTCAACCCCGAGTTATCGCGTTGAGCCGTAAGCGCTGCCTATTTAGCAGAAAGGTGAAGCTTGTCGTGGGGTCTTTGAGGAAGAAAAAAACGAAATCGATCCGAGAACAATAAAGAAGCGACCGGGAGCGCAATTTTAGTTTTGAAAGCAAAAAGACCAAGACAACAGCGAGGCCTTGGTTGCTAGGACGAAAGAGAATTTTTGATGCCCAGCCGTCAGTCAGCCTTGAATTTGTTGAGGAAAGAAGAAAAAATGAAACGAGAGGAGAGAAGGGGATTTTTTTTTTTCGTGGAATTCGAAATACAATAATAAATTGCGTCCGAATTATTTCAATACGTTGGTAGTGGACAAAAAGAAAAATAATTGAAGAAAATAATTGAAGGGGAAGAAAGATAGAGTGAAAAGAAAAGGAAGACGAGAAAGTGCAGATCTTCAAGGGACGAAATAAATCAGCATGCAAGATCCCTAAAAAGAGCCAGTAAATCAAAAAGCAGGAAAGAGGAAAGTGCAGAGAGCCAAAAAAAGCAAGAAGGCTGCAGTTGCAACTGCCCTTTCGTTTTATTAGGTGAGTCAAGCAAACGGAGAAGCAAACGGAGAAGCAAACAGAAGGGCAAACGGTATTTTCCTGGGAAAGACCCGACGTAGCTGCCCCCAGCCAATCTACGCTTTCCTTTTCTTGATAAGTATCAACAGGTAAGGTTGGGCGTGGTGTGGTGTGTCACAAGTATCCAAGATCCAAGGCCTATGCTAAGCTGTTACTTACTGTCTGGATTGTAGCTGGCTGCCCCATCAAACCTTTGCTCCTGCTCTTAAAATTTGTCCTGCTATGTATTCTCGCTCCGCTGTCTATCCATTTCACATGTTCCAGTGCAGCGCAGCGCTGGACAGATGGGTTATTCCTCAACTGGCACCCATTGATGTTGATGTTGGTGTCGATGTAAATGACAGGCTCGCTACAACTGCATAAGCACTACTATCCAATCAGAAGGTCGATCTGGCTCTACAACAGCCCACTTTGCTTGGGCTTAGACCCGCAAATAAAGTGACACAGACAGAAAACAGATAGGCAGTCGAGTTCCAGTAGGGGCCAGCCACAGAATGGTATCAGCGAAAACCCAGTGTTCTAGACCGGCAGAGACCATCCCCATAATATTGGTGCATTAGTACCTAGTGCCATGTTCCTACCTACCTTGGCATCCTGGGTTAGAAACCCTTATTCACACGAGCATCACGGGCGGGCTTCATACTGCCTAGAGTCTACTGCCTAGAGTCAACCGCTTAAAGATGCCCACACTCCAGGTCATCATCACTTTTTCTCAGCCCTGTCAGCGTTGTTCCAATTGTGTTTTCCAGCCTCCAGCTTAAGCAGCACCCAAAGAGCCCAACATCCTGCCAGCAGCACCTTGTTCCCAAATCTTGTTCTGAAACAAGCTAGTAGCTCCCTGATCTGCAGTTCGTAGGACTACTACATTGAAGCAATTGCATATGAACATCAACATTAACACTACTAGGCCTTGGGTTTTGTGCTGACATATTTTTGTTAACGCCCCCCCCCCCTCCCCCTTTTTGGCCTTTATGGTCTTGTAATTATTCTTCTTTACCACTTGTTAATGGCGGAGATAATCGCATCGGGCCTGTAATGCAAGAGTCGTTTCCAATTACCAAGGAGAAAACGGGGATAAGCTAGACAGACTTGTTTGTTCGGGTTATAACCCTAGACAGCTACAGCACAGCAATGTATTATGATTCTAGAAGATCAAAAGAAGACGGGAAGATCAACGAGCAGCAATGCAACGCTATCTATGCCATCTCATGACGAAAACGAGAAAGAAAAAAATCTTCGGCAGAAGCAAAATTTTCAAGCTTTGGGGCCGCCTGCTGTCGCCCGCGTTCAGGACGCAATTTGCGCACTGTTCAGGCTCGTTCTGTAGTCGCCAGCATCACCACAATGTTGTTGTGCAGCACATTGCTTCTGGTAGGGTTGCACGCTTAACCCGATGCCCTTTATCGCTAGTGGCAGCACGTTCTTGCATTATTCTTTTGCTTTGTTTTGCACGGACAAGCCTCTATGCGCCGGGAAGACCCAGCCAAAATTGGACACGCGGCCCGAGCTTGCGAATCGCCATCTGTGACACCGTGACAGCGCTCCTACCGCTACCAGTCTTCCCTCGAGTTGTCAGGCTCAAACTACTGATTAACTGATTAACGCCATGGTATAGCTGAGCGACTTAGACGTGCACGGAAATTGTGTCTGGCTTGATAGGAAGAGGCAGCGCTTCTGTTTCTGCAGCGCTGGACGCACGCGATAGCATAGCGACGTGTAGGGTGTCGAATGCTAGACTCAAGCGGAGCTTTATACGCATGCCTGAGCTAGTGCGCTAACAGCAGCAAAAGCATAAAGGAAATGCGCTAGTACTGCAAGTGGTTAGGCCAGGGACCAGGGGAGACCACACAGCAACCATGCTCTCCATGTTTGCACATGCATGTGCTGTTGTTGTACTTGAGCGCCGTGCAAGTTCGATTTTTGCTTCTGCTGTAGAATGGCGCCTGTGCCAGAGAACGTTCCATCCATCCATCCTTCCTTTGCTGTGGAAGCAAGCTGCATGTGTAATAAAATTGAGAAAGTCTTGGCTTGGTATCTGTCTGTGCTGGCGATGCCTTGAGGCTTGTTGTCTACGCAAGCTGATATGTCCCTGTGTCTGCTTGTAGAGACAGAGGGTTGTTTGTTTCCTCTACCATTGACTGGTATTCCTTAACGGCGTCGAACAACAAGACAGAAAAACGGACTCGAGTGACGTACGCAAAGCACTTGCACATGGCCTGGCTCGCTGCGTCTCGCATGATGCCTGAACTTGCACATTTATCTGCTGGGCTGGGATCCTGACTTTGTTCTCCATGTTTCCCTCGACGACAAAGTTTCCCTTTTTGGCCATAGTTCTTTCATCAGTTGGTCTTGTTAGGCCATGAAACTCACCATGGTGGGCACTAGTACAAGGGCATTGAGACTAGAAGCCAATACATAGAGCTGGCGTCCCTATAAATACAGTAAAGGGGTTGGTCAGATTGAAGGCTAGAGTCACAGACGTTCCATCCATATTTAGTTCATGCCAACTGCTTATCAAACAGGTTCTGTCACTTGCCTTGTCACAGCTAAAACTGGAAGCTTATCCTTCAGCGCTAACCTGCATATATTGCGGGCGAAACATTTGTTATGTGTGTGTGCGTGTATTGTGTATATATGCATATGTAAGATTTATCCTAAACGCCTTCAACAGGGCTAAACTTGACTTGGCGCTTGGGAACAAGACAGGCATTCAGAACAGAACACCAAGAAGCAAGCAACCAGGTAGAGGCAGTAGTACAAGGTAGTGTACAGGCCGTGGTAGTATCATATTATCCGGCTATTTGTAGCTGTAGTTACAGTTATTAACAGAAGCAGCGGTACGTACCCCCTCGTTCCCTCCTTCCTGATCCCTTTTCACTTTATTGAGTAACTTCTCCTTTCTCCCCGTTTGCATGATTTAGGTATTTTATTTTCTTCCGTTGCGCTCTCTCGATTTTCTTTTTCTTTTCCTTTTCTTTTTCTCTTCCTTTTCCGTTCTATCACGAACGCTTTTCTAAGCTTCACTTCTCAGACTTTTCCTTCTTTTCTTTTCTTTTCTTTTTGTGTCTCTTCCTTTATTTTTCTTCTTTTTATTTTGCTTTTTTGATTGCTATCAACACGCTCTTTATTTGTTAACCAAGTCTTTCCTTCCATCATCATCATCATTGCGGCGCCTCTATTTTGGTTGTAAATAAAAAAAGATAACCGCCACTAAACTTCACTATTCTCACCTTCATTTTGTCCCTCCTCATCAACAGCAAAATAACACTACAATTGGGCTGAAACTTTGACGTTTTTCTCTCCGTTTTCTCGCCGTGCCGTATAAACTTTCCGCCCTCTCGCTGCCTTGTTTTGACATAGCAACCGAGCATCACCACTTTGGGAAATCATATTGCAGCTCAATTTTCACCCGGTTGCTGTGCTGTGCTTGAAATAAACAAGCTTGATCTCTATCCTGACAAAAAGAGACACCATCTGCGAGAAGTTTCTATTTCTTCACGACAAATTTCTGTGTCTCGTTACTCCATCTTTTACACATTCCACGACTGGCATCCCTTCATTCCCAACTGCTCGCTTGATCCTTTTGCTACCGTCATTCTCAAGTCTGTCGTTGAACGTCACGCAACTCCTCGCTTCGCTACCTCTTCTTTCTTGACTCGCCTAGCATTTAAGATTCTTTCTGCCAAATTTCACGGTACATACATAGCTACGTTGGCTTGCATGCTTCACCCTGCCAATTGGTCTTTTGTTTGAGAGCACACAACCTGCTGTGGCGTGAAACACGCAATACAGAAGAAAGAGAGACAGCGCCGCCAAGGACCTTTTATATCTTGGCTGTGGCCTTGACGTCTCGCTCTTTTTTATCCCTCCCCCCCCCCCCCTCCGCCTCCAATCCTAACTATCTGTACCAGTCGGCTATCCGGTACTCTCATTCTTTCCCACGATGCGCTCCCCCATTTTCATTCGCGCCATTATGGCCACATTGACTATTGGAGCTGTCTCTGCTGCCGATCTGAGTACGCTGCCTGCATGTGGTGTAAGTGCCTATACACCCGCTGGAGCCCTCACTTCTTCTGTCCTGACTAACATCTAATTCTCACATAGCAAACATGTGTATCCAACATGCTCGCCCAAGCCACTACCTTTGGCTGCAGTTCTGCTGCTGACACGGCTTGTATTTGCGTTGCCCCTGCATTTTCTAGTGGTGCCAAGGACTGCACTGCTAAGTCATGTGAAGCCGGCGAACTACCTTTGGTCGATACTTATATTTCCACCATGTGTGGTGCAGTTGGCTCGAGTTCCAGCAGCACCTCTACTACTCCCGGCACCAGTGCTCCTGCGTCTACTCCTGGTGTTGATGCATCTGCTACCTCTGCGCTGACATCGACAACCGATCCAGCTGCAGCTGCAGGTGCTTCTGCTACCTCCGCGCCCACACCCGCAACACTTTCCTCCGTGACCGGTGCCGGGGTTTCTACCGATGCTGCCAAGTCTTCCAGCATAGCTGGTTTTGGTACTAACTCTACCATGAGCACTTCTGTGATTGCTTCAGCAACTAGCACTACCTCGGTAAGCATATCTGTCTACTTGCGACAACTCTTATCCATGCCAATTCTAATATCATGTTTTTTTCTAGACCTCGTCTACCTTTGGAAGCGGAATCACCCCCACTGCCACCTCCTCTACCGATGAGAATAATGCCGGCGACTCCAAGAAGTCTTCAGGCCTATCCAGTGCCGCTAAGGCCGGTATTGGTATTGGTGTCGGTGCCGTTGTACTAGCAATTGTTGCAATTGCCGGTACTTTCCTTTTCAAGCGGTCTAAGCGCCCATCTGAATACAACGACAAGTTTAGCGTCGGCCCCATGGGCGCGTCCGGGAGCCAATTTGGCTACAGCAGCACCCACCAGCGACTCTCTGATACTGCCGGCGAGCTAAAGGCTACTCGTTATGAGGATATGGTCCCAAGGACAGTGCCAAGAAACCAGGTCTGAAGGAAAAAAAAAAAAAAAAACCTCCCTTCCACCTCAAAACCGTGCATCCAGGCCAGAGAGAGAGGTGACAAATTAGGGAGAGCAATGAGACATCTTGATTGCTAGCTTCTAGCTGGTATTTTTCTTGTCTTGGGGTTTTCATCTGATCTTACCTTCCCCTCTTTGCCTTTGCTGCTTTCCCTTGTCACGATGTCATGATACCAAAGGAAATATATCCCTTTCCAACCGCCCGCTACAACATACACTCAACCCCTCCATAACCATAGTGTTCCGTTCCTACCCATTCATCTCCTTTGTCTTGTGCACCTTTCTTGCTGGAAAACCATCCTACCTTTCTTTTGTCTACGGCGTTTCTTTTTGCTTTGATTTGGCACCTGGGTATCCTTTGGCAGGTTTGTTTTTGAGCCCTTAGCTTTTTTTGTTCTTCTTCTTTTTTCCCGAAGAATCTTTAGTTTCTTCTACTTTTATCTCCTTTGTCTTTTTTTTTTCCTATTGTACATAGTTTAGCTTCTTGTTGAATATATTTTGCAGCTCAAGAAACATTGCATCGCCTCGTACATTCACGTCCATGTTTCATGAAAGCACTTTTGCACTGAGACTTGTGTGACCTGCGTCCTGGACCTTCTGCCCATCTCTAGCGAGATTACTGAGCACAATTTCATAGCCTGAAATTCCTTGGTATACAGATAGGCATGTGCTCTGGATATTTCTGTGTGGGAAAACGCCACCAGAAACAGCGCCTCGTTCGTTCATGTTATAAATGTAGATAGAATACACAGCTTGGCGACAAGCCAAGGGGAAGGAAGGATGGATGATGGATATAAGCATGAGACAGCAATCTGGAATATGAGGGAATACAAATACAACACATCATCTGTTCTACCACAGATAGTGTTGATGCTGGGCTGACACAGGACGATGCGGTAAATGCACCCACGGGCCATTACGTTCCTTTTTGGCCTTCTTCTCGTCGTGCAAACGAATGCGTGTCCGTTCCTCCTTGAGAACCACCGAGATACCTAGTGTGTGTGTGCCTGTGTTAACAATGACGATCTTTGAACCTGAACAGCACACTGGCAAAGAAGAAAAGAAAGAAAAAGGAGATGTGGGGAGATACTTACTGGCTTGATGGGACATTATGGGCACTCGTCTGCCACGACCCAAATGGATGGCTCTCTTTGAGCGTTTGGGGCCCTTGTTCACCCACGCTTGGTCGATGTAGAGACTTGACGGATCTTGAATATTTCTCCATGTGCCGTTGCGGTCCTGGATGTTACGCGGCTTTGCCTGCTGAGCCTCTCCATTGACCTTGCCGAGGCCCATACCGTAGACAACAACAGCGTGATCACGAGCCTCCTCGAGTTGCAGCTTGATCTCCGGGCCCATCTTCTTTTTACTATAACGCATTTGCAGCATGGCATCATCCAATGGCTTGCTGGCAATCTGCTGCGCGAGATACATCATTTTCTTTGTGCTAGTGGGCATTAGAGGCGACTTGAAGGTCATGGTACGCTCGGTGCGGGCAATGACATCCTCAACGGTCTCGGCACCACGGCGCAAGATCATTTTGGCAACTGCGGCGCGCTGCCAGCGGAGGCGGCCTCGCGGATCGGGGTCCCGACTAGCCACGAGAGCCGAAGGGTCGAGCACACGCTCCGTTCGATCTTCGCGTTGAGAGGCCTGAGCTGTCTTGACTTCCTCTTCGAAGATGCTTCCTTCGACTTTGGGCGCAAAGCTCTGCTGAAATAGCTGTTTCCGCGTTGTTGGATCGTCGAGGTTCTGCGCTGTTGGTGCCGTCACTTTGCGTGAGGCAAACGGGTTTAGTGACTTGAGCGACCAGCTAGATTTTGCACGGGTTTGCATGTGTGCTTGAACGAGTGGCGCCGGGCCCCGAGAGAGCGGCGAGGCTGGGACAAAGTATATGTTAGTTGCGGAGGCGTAGGAAGATGCTAGTACAGATCAAGATATGCATACCTGATAGAACAATTCGCCTTGTGGGCGCCGCGAAGCTCATCGTGATTTCGGAGGAGGGGTTGCTGACTAAGTTTGGAGGTGCTTGAGTGTTTTGTATTCTTCGGAATGAAGTAGTGAGCTAAAGGCAGAAGTACTCGTGAGAGAAAGGCCGAAAGTAGTCCAAATATCGACTGTTCGGGCAAAACAAAGCATCAAGCAAACCGTACTATGAAGCCCACTGCTAGAAATTTGCCCATACAAGACTTCGTCAAGTTCCCGCTGTCTCTGTACAAGGCTGATAGACCCTAACCCAAGCAAAACCTCGTCGACCAACCCCACTATAAGACAGGGTCACGTGATCCAATGTAATTTTTTGCAGCGCTATGATTGGCTGGGTAGTGGGCCCATTCGCGAAACATCGAGTTACGGCCAATTCCATCCTGGACATCGGATCACCGACCTACTTGACTCTGCGATCTTTTGCCGAACGACTGACTTCTTTTGTTGCATATATCAACAGTCGCTTTTATCTGACTTCTACTTATTTATCTCACCTACTTCTCCCACCAATTATTCACAATGGTTGCTCCTATTACTGGTGTATGACTCCCACCCAATATCTTGTTTTCTGACTTGGCTCTACCTTTTTTCTTCTACCTTCGGTCTTTTTGCGGTGCTGCTTGTTTTCTTTGACTCCGACTCTGGTGCTGTACCGCGACACTATGCATTTCTCGATTACTTACTTCCTACGACGATGTGATATTCTACGATGTTGAGATAACCGAGGATCGCCAGCTTGCGCAACCACGGGGAGGCAAATCCAAGACTAGACGCACCGCAGAAACATGTGATAAACGGAGGCTAGAGGAAAGGGTTCTGGGCTTGGATTATCTTGAACTTGAAAATGGGAGAGCTTGGGCGCATTGCTGTGGGTGTAGTCAATTGCTGACTTTTCGTTCTGCCTGTAGATGCTCCGCCGCCGTCTCCTTACTGACCTCGGCATCGCCTTTGGTATGTTTGCTCTAAGAAAGTATAAAGTTAACATGTGCTGTTGCTAACTGGCCGTATTAGGTGGTGGCTTTGCTTTGGCTAATGCTTGGTGGTAAGCATGTGATCTTGCCTTGTTGTTTTTATCAACCTATTATATCCTGGTGCTTTCTTTGCGGCAGCCCATCTTTGCATGGCTTGATTGCGTCACACATGAAGGTTAATCTAACGGTGGAATCTCTCCCATAGGTACGGCTTCCACATCCCCCGCCGTGAGGCCCGCGATGCCTTTTACGCCAAGCTGGAGGCTGAGCGTGAGAACTCTGCTTAAAACCGATTACTTTTACCCGATCCGGAGATCCATGGCAATTGAATTACAAACATAGGACTGAAAACAATGTCCGGGCTTTTGAGTTTTTAGGACTACAAATCCGAATAGAATAGCAGTGTAGATTGCTTGTTTGTTGTTGGTTTAACCAGAATGATGGTGTGAAAAAGGATTTCATAGAGAAAGATGCCCAGGGTGGCACGCTGCGTGAACATGTTCTTGACGATGATTCGTGTTTGTGATTGTTGTCTGTATTTTGAGTCTGCTTCCGTCTCCCGCTAGCCCTGGCGTGCTTTAAACTGCGCCTGAGCCTCCCACTCCATCTTATCCATGATTGGCTGCGTAATCTCTGGTGACTCCCAAGCAGTAGTCTCAACCGTGAACAGGCCTTTTTTGTCCCGACATCTACGAACCGGCATAGATCAGTTATCAAAGATCTACGAATAAATTGCAAGAACAAGTATCTGACTCAACCTCTGCGCCCTGGGTCCCGTTACACAATACACTGTGAAAAAAAAAACCACCCTAAAGGGAATAAACCAAACTTACTCTCGGAAAAATCGAAACATCATCTGGCAACGCACTCGGTCGTCTGCCACGTCGCAGCTATACTGCGTCATCGTTTTCATTGGGCACTGTGCTAGGTTGATATCCCGGCCGTCGGGCGTCTTGCGCCGTTTTCCTTTGGCATCGATTTGCACGGCGCCTTGCAGCTCATCCAGCGCGACTTGTTTTGCGGGTGGTGCCATTATTAGAGACGGGCAGAGCTAGGAGGAGGGAAACGAGCAAGCAGTTGGAGGCGAAAAGAAAAGGTTCCGGGTTGTTCGTTGATGATCGACTTGGATTTACTGGGTGACACGGGGTCGCAGGTCCTCTCGGAGGTGGTCGAAACATCTCTTGACGAGGTGGGTGAAGCTGAAATGGATACAACCCTAGAGATATAACCCTATTCTAACAGTCTACATCTTAGGTCCTCCTAGCTCTTCGAGAAAGAGTTCTTGTTCAAGATGAGGCGACCGTGCCTAGCTCATATCTACCCAAGAAGACGGGGGTTCCTGGGCTTGATTCTTTGGCAATGAAAAATTTCCGAGAAACCCAGACGTCTCCAATCTCGGTGAGCGGCCGGTCTTTGCCATTCATCCACGCACTGCTTGATCACCTTGTATCGCCTCCACAAAGCAAGACCGTGGCATTGATCGACCTCGAGTGTGGGTTTGATCCAACGCGACTGGTGAGCTCGCGCTCAGATCTTACACACATTCATGTCTTCTGCATGCCGCCAGCTACGGCTGACTCTACTGCATCCTCCGTTGCTGAAATGGTTCGTGAGGTTGTGGCTAGGGCGCAGCAGTGGATGGTCTACGGCTCGCACCAGAGCACAAGTCGCGAGTGGTGGGGCACGATTATTCTCGGGGCACCGGGAGGACAGGTATGGACGGGCTGGCGCGGCTGGCTGCGTGTTGATGCTGAGGATATTCCAGGTTTTGCGACGGGCATGAGCATCCGGGAGGCGATGGTAGAGAGGGAGCGACGGGAACAGGCCGTGGACTCCTCTATGCATTGGGTGGCGAGCTGTCTTTGGGGAAGGTTTGATTTTCGCGAGCGGTTTGTCCAGGAGACAGAGGAGCTCCAGCATCACCATAATTTGGAAGACTCTGGGACACCAGGTGAGACCTGACGAGGATATCTTGGCCCAGGAGATATTTAGCACATTTGGTATATTTCGCAGGACCATTAGCCTGAAATAACAGGGTGTGTGTGTGTGTGTGTGTGTGTGTGTGTGTGTGTATGTGTGTGTGTGTGTGTATGTGTGTATGCGGAGCCTGATTATGTTACACTAAACTACGCTTACAATCCCTAATGTACTAGATACGGGCAGTTGATACTGTCATAGCTGCGACAGCAGGACACTCTCTCACAAGAAGCGGTTCCTTTGTTGGGATTCACGTAGTGTTCAAGGCAACTCTATAGCCGATGTTTTCTGACTGCAAGATGACTGATGAGAAACAAGAGTTTGTGCTGTAGGAACTGAAAGTAGCCTTTCTCAAGTAGCAACTGCATGTAGCGTTAGGCGATGTTTGATCTTAGTGATTCCAGTAGACGTTAAATATATTCAAATCAAGCAAGATATCACCATCACCTTAACTTCATGATCATGTCCACGCTTGGTTAGGGTCTATGGCCTGGCCCCACTTCCATCATGAACCCTGGTCATCGTCCCGGTTGCCCCACCATTTCCCTTTTTCGGCTCAAAGTAAACAAAGGGAACTACTATGAGGCGAAGCTTTGCAGCAAGGCCAACAAGCTGTCTTTTGCAACAACCATCACCAGGTCATCTCGAAATACCATTGCCTCCAAAACAAAACAAGCAGTCGCGATCGCATTTTTATATTGACTTTGCTCAGTTTTCCACTGTGCACGCGTATATTTGATTCTGATAAAGCAAATACTATTTACCCCTCCCTCCCCCTCTTCTATAATGGAGAAGTCAGAGAAACCTGAGAAGCCTATCAAGACTAAGAAGTCGAAGTCTTCGTCCAAGGACAAGGACAAGGACAAAGACGCCGATGGCAAGAAGACGCACAAGCTAGCGCTCAAGGGTAGCGCGCGTATGGTGACGGAGTTTGTGAGTCTACGTGTCCGCCTATTGCAAGTATCGTGTTTGTCTAGACTTACAGCTAACTAACAGGCCGTGTGTAGTTTCAATACTCGATCCATTCAATCCTGTATGTCCATCATCATTGTTGCTGCGCATTGGCAGGGTGTTCGTGCACAAGTCGTGCAGTGGCTACGTTTAAGTCGCCGTTAGAGGCGTTGAGACCTGCGCGAGACTAGATTAAACTAACACTACTGTGATATGCAGCTTCCAGCGGGGCGTGTACCCGGCAGAGGACTTTACAGCGTAAGCCAGAGACTCTCATATCAGTGTCTTTGTATCTTCTAACAATGCCTGCAGTGTCAAAAAGTACGGGCTAAACATGCTCGGTAAGTGCTTCGCTGCAAGCTAGAGACTTTCTGTCCGATGCTAACACTTTGCAGTCTCATCGGATGACCAGGTCAAGGCGTATATCAAGAAGATCATGAGCCAATTGGACAAGTGGATGCTAGGCGGTAAAATCTCCAAGTTGGTGATTGTAGTCACTGACAAAGATACCGGCGAGCATGTGGAGCGTTGGCAGTTTGACGTGAGTTTCCTATTTCTCTCAGCTGTTGCAGATAGGCCTTATTCTCGCTCGGCACACGCCGCCATGTTGAGCATCACGTTTTAGCTGACACTCCAACACCTGTAGGTTCAAATTTTCAACGCCAAATCCTCGAAGTCCAAGTCTAAGGCGGCCGATGAAAACGCGTCAGCGTCATCAACAACGGCATCGGCTCCTTCGGCTCTCGAGCCAGAGAAGACAGAAAAGGAGATCCAGGACGAGATTTCAGCGCTATTCCGACAAATCACAGCCTCAGTTACCTTTCTTCCACAGCTCCAGGGTGACTGCACATTCAATGTGCTTGTCTACGCTGATGCCGACAGCGATGTGCCAGTTGAATGGGGCGACTCGGACGCCAAGGAGATTGAGAATGCCGAGAGAGTGCAATTGCGTGGCTTCAGCACGAGCAATCACCGCGTCGATACGATTGTGAGCTATCGATACACGGGCTAGCATGGATGGTGGAAGGGGAAGGGGATTCAGGGATTTTAATCTGCAGGGCGTTCCTGTGCACCATGTGTCTGTTTGATAGTAAGGTAATGAACGCGATATATGACTATTCTGAGATGGACTTGATCGAGTTTTGTGTATGTGTTCGTGTGTGTGCTTGTGCGTGTCTTTGTGCGTGTGCATGTCTACGTCTATGTGTCTGTCTGTATATGAGCACTAACACTTATATAATTGGCAGTTGCTCCTGAACAAGATCATGTACGCGCATGTTCAAAGCCACCTGACCTGGCCAACAGCCAAACCTTGGGGCCCACTTCTTCGTGACTTCTCAGCCTTGTACTACCTCAGCATTTGACGACAACTCCTACCGGAGCCTTAACATGTCTTGCTTTAAAATCTAGACGACGTGCTTTCATGTGCTTACTATCCTTTACCGCCACCGCCTGAGAAGGATTCCGACTTTCTTTCCATGTTCCTTCGTTCAATCCCGTCTGATATTATCTTCGGCTTCACCGCGGCCTTACTCAAGAGTCCGAACCATCCTGTATTTCCTGTATTTCCTTTTTGGCTTCTCCGCTTCTTCTCTCTTGGCCCTTTTCCCCAGCTTCCACCATCCGCTTCTTACCACACGCCCCTCCCTCCGCCTCATAAAATAAAATAAAAAATAAAAAAAGTGGAAAAGATGGGCATAGCTTTATCCCCCCGGCATACTGCATCCTGCGATAGCAAGGCCATACATGGTAATATTGGCCCCAAGCTTCTTGTCTAGGCTTGGGATGAGAAGCTGCCTCGCAGGATAAACCGTATCCCAAATCCCACTCAAGTGTGTACATACTTGACTGCGAGTATTGGTTGCCTCTGCGCAAAGATCAATCTTGTCTGCTACTTGCTTGCAATTTGTAATGATGTCGTTATTCTTTTGATTTGGATTTATGTCCTGGCCTGGATCTTGTTGTCGTTATTACCACCAACTTCTTTGCCTTATACCTTATACGCGAGTAAGGAAATACACGTAAGCGAATTTAGCCATCTCATCGGCGTCCACTGCCTTAACCACTTTCTCGTCATTGAATAGCACCCACGTGTCCTGGCCTTCAATCTGTTTGCGTATAAACGCGACATAATGACTATAAGGTAATTTATAGCGTTAGTAACAAGCCCTTTCGCACAATACAAGACGTAAAGAAAAATAGGAAACATGAAATGAGAAGTGAGAAGTGGAGAGTAAAAGCTTACCCCGTATGAATGCTCGTGCCCTTGTGGCAGACTAGCGATTGCAACTGAAACTTGGCTGGCACCTCGACACTACCTGCAATACAAGGGCTTTTGGCCTCATTCGCGTTGCTTTGCTGCTGCACGGCCTCAGACCCATCGTCGCCTGGATCGTCAGGATGGGAAAACAGCCAGGTCACTGCACCTTCCATGTCTCCACCTGTCTCGCGCAAGGCCTTCTTGGCCTGAGGCACAGCAAAACCCATATCTGTCAGCATCTGTATCTTCTCGGGGTCCGCCGTAGATGCCGTGGCGCCGATGCCGGCACCTGAGCCCGAGCTTAGCACGACTGGACTGTCAATATCGGCGTCATCCATGTGTGCAAAAATCCACTCCATTGCAGCATTGGCATCGTTATTCCCTGTAGCGTGCAGGCCGCGATGGCATCGATTGGGAGGGAAACCCATGCCTTCTAGCATCTCCATAGCTGTTGCGTCTGGCACGAACACAGATACCTCGGACTCTTTTTCTTCCGGAAGCTCTTCTTCGTCGGCCTGGAGGCCCTTGGACATGTATTCGTCCATTAGGAAGGGTTCAAGTGGCATAATCACAGGAACATCAACCTTGATAGGCACCCAGTTAACCACCGTCATCTTGCTAGCATTGATGACGAGTACTTCAGGAAATGTCTTAAAGAGCTGCCGTTTAATGTAACCGTCCTTGCTGCTACATGCTGCACATGTCAAATCGACTCTTTCTTCGCCGGTAAAGCGGTCAAGACACTCCTTTAGAGTTACCGGACGATATATATCCTTTTTGTCCTCATTGTCCTCAGACGCCTCGATTTTGTCTTTAGGAACATCAACAAAGATGCTGTCTTGCTCAGTTGTGCTGTACCGCACTTTTTTGCAGCTGATGCACTGTAGTCGTTGCTCAAGGGCGAAGCGGAACTTGAGTGTTGGGTCAGGTGTTCTATCGGCCTTGCTGGCACGCGTAATCAAAGTAAAGAGATGCTGGAGTAGCTCAAAGGCGTCTTGTTGACGCATAGTTGAAAATTCTCCATGTCCGCGGCCAACCAAGTGCTTGAGCATAGAAGGAGCAATGCCTCGCTGGTGCACAGGCTCCGCCTGCTGTTCGAGATTGTTCAGCGGAGGGGGGGACTGGGATATGGTGCTTTCGTCGGGCTTCGAATAACGTCCAGAAAGCAAGCCGTCGGCGATTTTCTGTAATTGTGTTTCCAAGTCTGCCGCAGGCTCAAGCACATTTGGGGGTACGTCATCGGGCTTGTAGTATCGCTCTTTGAACGCAGGCAAGGCAAAGAGACACTGAAGAATGCTAGCAAGATAGCAGCTGTTCCCTAGGTTCTTTAGGCCAGTCAATCCCGCACCAAAGATGGGCAGCAGTTGCTGGCCATCACTCGTTGTCATACTAAAGTCCCAGCGCAGGTTCTGCTCAATCTGCAACTCAGTTAAGCTCTTTTCCGTCTTGTGGCGATCAGCTAGCTTGATGCCCCAATTAGCCAAGTGTGCAGCCAGGTTTCTGTCGATACGCTCTTCATCACACTTGTAACAATACACATCAGCATTACCCTCGGGCGTGATGGAGCCTAGTTTCACTGCGACCCCATGGCCGGATTCGGTTGCGTGAGCTAGGCCGTGCGAATTGCCGTCAACGCCCCCAAGTTGCTTGCGACCGCATCCAAGGTTTCCGCACTGCAAGCACAGCCAAAGGTTTTCGTGAAGATCGCATGACGTGCAGTGGCCAAGGTCGCCAGACTTGATTTCCTTGGCCATGTCTTGTTCCAGGCAGATGACATGCTCGCACTCGGTTAGCTCTAGTTCCCAGGCCTTAACCTCTTCCTGGCGAGAGAAAGTGTTTGCTTTCATCAGACCAGAGATCACGGGCTCGAGCTTTTCGCTAGTCTTGTCAATATCGATGCAGCATTCGAGGCAGCGGGCGACGACGATAGTGTCGTAGCGGTCGGCTTCAGTTTCGGCAGCGATAGCGAGTTTTGACATCTTAAGGGGGGGCTCTTCGCGCTCGACTACTTTGCGTACGCGGCGGATATTGGCAACCAGCGGGTGGTTTCTTAGTGAGGCATGGAGGGCTGCATGGCTGCGGTCTTTGGTGCAACCTCCGTTGAAGCACTGGAGACAGACGTCGAGCCCGGTTTCATTGTCCTGGTTGGTAGCAAATTGATGATTAGTCTTTGCCTCTCCAATATGGCGGCGGGGGGGGGGGGGGGGGTTTTT